>JASANE010022436.1:0-51833 GCA_030248225.1 Trileptium ribeirensis | reverse complement strand
CTGAATATATTTCGCGCTATAAAATAGGTTTTAATAAACATTCCAATACATCTAGACTGTTAACAAAAAACACCAGAAATGTTGACTTTGGCATTAATATTGCATTATTTTCATCGCAACTTAAATCATAGGTTTATAGAACATCCACTTTTGAGCGAGCTGACTGATATGCTAATAAACCAAGAACCAAAAATAACTAAATAATACAAGGCCCGCGAGCTAAAGGTAGTTGGTAATATATTTCGCGCTATAAAATAGGTTAATAAACATTCCAAATCATCTAAAGTCAATAACAAAACACCAGAAATGTTGATTTTTATCAAATATTGCATCAATTCATTCATGCGCCCATGCTACAGTATATTCCACTTTGAGCGAGCCCACCCATACGCGCAACTGAACCAAGAACCAAAGGCCCGGGAATAACTAAACAATACAAGGCCCGCTAACTAAGGTAGTTGGGAAGATATTTCGCGCTATAAAATAGGTTAATAAAAATTCCAATACATCTAGACTGTTAACAAAACACCATAAACGTTGATTTTTACCTAATTTTTCATACCACCCATTCACTCTCTACACGCCTCAGCACATCCACTTCCGTAGCTAGCTGACCTAATACGCCAACGTACCAAGAATAAAGATATACCATTCGATCCAGCACCATATATTGTTGTCAAATCTAAAAATGAAACACCATTTGAAACAGTGGCGCCTTGCCAGCCATTAAACTATAGCGAAAAGAACGACACACATCCATCACACACCCATAAGAAATAATACGTACGTATGTAGATACCAAAAGCATACACGCAATGTGTGCATGCACAGACTGAGAACCACTCGAAACCAACAAATCTAGTCACTAGACTATTATATTATACGAATTTTATCTTTCTCACAACGCATGACAGCTCATTTCAACCTGACATTTACTACGCGGCGTAATATCATCAACCCAAAGGACATAAACAACATTATAGCAATAGACAACTTTAGCGCAAGGCAATTACATTGTCTGTGATACATATACTATTAACGTAGCGGGGACACTTTATATATATATAGTCTCTATTTTGTTTGTCCGACCGACCCACCATGAATGAGATACCACATCGCGTGACATGTAAACACGTTAGCAATTTGGCGCTCTATTAGTGCACAACAGTTACGTAATAAAAGTCTCGTATTTTCATATATACAATCACCTGTGGTGCTGGTATACTACGCTCAATGTGGTTGTCCAACATTTCGGAAGCAGCGCGTAAGCCATTTTTTTTGTCATTTCGACACCCGCAAGGGCACAACCACAACCAGGGGTTATGGGAAGTCTAGACATCCACTTTTTGTCATTTCGACACCAACAAAGGCAGAGTCACAACCAGGGGTTACCATGGAAACTCTAGACCCACTTTTTGTCATTTCCGACATCGGCAAGGGCACAACCACAACCAGGGGTTATAGGAAGTATAGACCCACTTTTTGTCATTTCGACACCAGCAAGGGCACAACTCAGAGCCAGGGGTTATGGGTAAGTCTAGACCCACTTTTTGTCATTTCGACACCAGCAAGGGCACAACCACAACCAGGGGTTATGGGAAGTCTAGACCCACTTTTTGTCATTTCCGACATCGGCAAGGGCACAACCACAACCAGGGGTTATAGGAAGTCTAGACCCACTTTTTGTCATTTCGACACCAGCAAGGGCACAACCACAACCAGGGGTTATGGGAAGTCTAGACCCACTTTTTGTCATTTCGACACCAGCAAGGGCACAACCACAACCAGGGGTTATGGGAAGTCTAGACCCACTTTTTGTCATTTCGACACCAGCAAGGGCACAACCACAACCAGGGGTTATGGGAAGTCTAGACCCACTTTTTGTCATTTCGACACCAGCAAGGGCACAACCACAACCAGGGGTTATGGGAAGTCTAGACCCACTTTTTGTCATTTCCGACATCGGCAAGGGCACAACCAGGGGTTATAGCAAGTCTAGACCCACTTTTTGTCATTTCGACACCAGCAAGGGCACAACCACAACCAGGGGTTATGGGAAGCTCAAGAAGATCACTTTTTGTCATCTTCGACACCAGCAGGTAGAGACCACAACCAGGGGTTATGGGCAGTCTAGACCCACTTTTTGTCATTTCCGACATCGGCAAGGGCACAACCACAACCAGGGGTTATAGGTAAGTTGAGACCCACCTTCCGTCATTTCGACACCAGCAAGGGCACAACCACAGCCAGGGCTCACGGGAAGTCTGAACCCACCTTTTGTCATTTCCGACATCTGCAAGGGCACAACCACAACCAGGGGTTACAGGGCTTACAAGCAATCCCCACTTTTTGTCATTTCGACACCCGCAAGGGCACAACCACAACCAGGGGTTATGGGAAGTCTAGACCCACTTTTTGTCATTTCGACACCAGCAAGGGCACAACCACAACCAGGGGTTATGGGAAGTCTAGACCCACTTTTTGTCATTTCCGACACCGGAAAGGGCACAACAACAACCAGGGGTACAGGGCTTGCAGAATTACTTTTTGTCATTTCGACACCAGCCAGGGCACAACCACAACCAGGGGTTATGGGAAGTCTAGACCCACTTTTTGTCATTTCGACACCGGCAAGGGCACAACCACAACCAGGGGTTATGGGAAGTCTAGACCCACTTTCTGATTCCACACCAGCAAGGGAACAACCACAACCAGGGTTATGGAAGTCTAGACCCACTTTTTGTCATCTTCGCACACGAGCAAGGGGCACAACCTCAACCAGGGGTTATGGGAAGTCTAGACCCACTTTTTGTCATTTCGACACCAGCAAGGGCACAACCACAACCAGGGGTTAAGGAAAGTCTAGACCCACTTTTTGTCATTTCCGACACCGGCAAGAGCACAACCACAACCAGGGGTTATAGGAAGTCTAGACCCACTTTTTGTCATTTCCGACATCGCAAGTAACAAAATGACAACCAGGGTTAGTGGGAAACCAGAACCGACTTTTCGTCATTTTTAATATTGTGCAAGGGCACAACCACAACCAGGGGTTATATGGTTAACTGACTTTCCAATTTCGTCATATCGTCGAAAGAAAGGTTGAATTACGACAGAAATGTCATAATCTGAAGTAGCGGTCGGAATTTCCGACCGGCCAGTCGACCTCGATGTCAAACAGGCCGAGCATTTATGTTCCTGGCGTGGCCGAAAAGTTTCAGCACCGCGCAGATAGTTGTTTGAAAAAGTTAAGGCTAGCCGGCCCCTGCCGGTAAGAAATACAAAACCTCACATTATATAATGTATGCATGCAATTGATGCATAACTTGTGGTTTATACTGCCATAATGTTATAGCAAGTCAATACAACATTTTCATTTTAAAAATAAACGGAATATGAAGAAAAGTGCATGACAACTTCATGTCGAATATATATCACTTGCAGCTTAGAAACGGAATATGAAGAAAAGTGCATGACAACTTCATGTCGAATATATATCACTTGCAGCTTAGAAACGGAATATGAAGAAAAGTGCATGACAACTTCATGTCGAATATATATCACTCAGGGAGTAACCGGAATTCCGGTTCCGGCGAAAATAGTGTTCCGTTTGCGGTTCCGGAAAAGGGCAAAAACCATACCGGAACCGGAATTCCGGTTTAAAAATTTTGTTTGAAATTTTCTACGTTTTTGCTTCATCCTGTAATCCAAACATATATATGTAATACATATATCTTATACAATGATCAAGCTCCAATACAATCAAGCAAAAGAAAAGATTAACCAACCAATTTGCCGTGTGAAACGTACGTAGGGCACATAATTTGAGCAGGAATTTTTCATAATAACCTGCAGGAGTTTGTTAAATCAAAGCCAGGTCGATGCTTGTAGCAGCTATTTTACACATCAAGAAGTCTGTGGAATACGTTTGAATTAATCCGGTCCAACTGGGTAACAGAGTATGGCTTACGCAGAAGTACTTAGGGTATGCTTGGCTAACATAAATTGCGTCAAGCACCCGCCAGTGCGCTTGTAAACTTGGTAAATCAGTCTAAATTGAAGTAAACTAACGTTACCTGCAACGCAGCTAGAAACTGCTTTCTTGACAATGAACTGTATTTATTGAAACTGTGCGAGCAGCATCACAGTGTGTTTCATTTATAGCATTCTGATTAGAAAGTTATCATCATTATGATCTAACTGACGGGCACTGTTTGTCCAACGCTAGCCTAAACAGTGTCTCTGACCACTGATCAGAAAATTACCTTCTATCAATTATTTTCTCTTAGAATCATATTAACCAATAATTTTAAGTTTCCTACAGAAGAACATGCAACAAACGTATGCGTAGTAAAGGGAGGCGACTGGAGACAGAGCGAAAGTGTGTATTCTACGCTCCAACCTTTGTAAGCACATTTGATTTGACGCAGTATACGCAATGGTGTATAGTGGAAGACATTTCTTGCTCTGAATGTCCAAAAACCGACATATTTGATCAATAAATAAACATTATTAGCTTCCTCAGTATCTTTAAAGTTTCAGAAAGGCAATAATACTATCCCAATACATTAATTTTAATGTAAAAGTTATTTTTAATGCATTTTAAATCCACAATGCCTTCATTTCTTCCATCATCTGTTTTACTATATATAAATTTCGAAGACCAAGTTCCGGGTCCGGATCCGGTTTAAATGGACGGTTCCGGTTGCTGGTTCCGGTTCCGGTAAGTTTCGGTTACGGATATTCCCAGATATCACTTGCAGCTTAGAAACGGAATATGAAGAAAAGTGCATGACAACTTCATATCGAATATATATCACTTGCAGCTTAGGTAGTGAAACGATGCATTCTGCGTTTTGCGCTTAATTTTTTCAAATAGTTAACATGATACATGACACATGTTTTATGTAACTCTCAAGCATATTGTGTATTTTATGTTTTGCAGGCATGTGCTAATTTTTGTGCAAAGTTCGATAACACTTGGTTCGTTTTAAGAATTTTCATCCCAGTCATTTCACGTCTTTCAAGAGCGTAGACACGATTTCGAAAACTGGATGTGGGTTTAGTACTAATGACGTCGGCGAAAAGGGATGATCCAAGGTGGGCGGGTCCAACAAGATTTTTTTAGAGCATCACATTCACAATTTGCTAGTAAAAATGATTTTTAATCTAGGTTTATTAACTTCATATTATTCTGACGCCTGTCATCCTTTCTTTCAATGGCATGAAATGCATCAAAAAAATCTGGGCTACGCCCGTAGTGTCTTTATATCGCCTGTATTCAATCGACGCACTGTTGTTACAGTTGTCCATACTGATCAACATACTGTTGCTTTGAATTCTAACATAAATAATCTTATGTAGATCTGTTATGCTACTGTTACCAGTCGGCCGCAGGGTTGCCAGCACTCACGAAAGGCGACTTCCTCAAGTGTATTTTAGAGGCTAGAATTTTGGGAGTTGGCCAGCCTGGCTTCAGTCCGGCTAGTAGACTGCGCCTACCTCAATTTCTAACGAACCATTCAGGGCCGAAAAATTAGGCCCGCTCACTTGTTCAGTCTGAAAGCAAGAAATATATATATACCAAAAATTGTCTCATTTTTATACATTTTTCACATAAATAAATACGAATAAAAACCAATATTCTTCAAAATTCTATTGACTGAGTGGCTGTAGATATTGACTGACTGAGAAGCGACCATTGGTGTGACCTAGAATTTTCAAAACGGTGATGTTACGATACAAGGGGTGTATGCGGCGCCTACGGGTTCGGTGTTATTGGGCCTATTTTTATCCGAACAGCAAAAATGTTTACAAAACGAACAAACGGGAGGGGTTGCAGCTCCTGCACCACCTTTGGATCCGGAAATGCAGGGAACAGTAAATACACAATGTGGGCAAGACATCGATTTTTCGAAATGCTGGCTAGGCCCATTCCCACGGCCATGTCAAATAATTCACAAATCACTAACTAACGAAAAAAAGCTGGAGTCTTACCTCCGTGTATAAAAGCGCCAGTGAGATATTTTCCAGCTGTAACGATGATTGTATTAGGCAAGCTTAAAGCTAAATTTTCGGCAAAGCTAACGTAGTATCAAATCAGTCAAGACTGGGGTGAAAAGCAACCTAATGCTTATGGATTTTCGAAAAAACAAGTTAAGCTTCGCTTCAAAACAAAAATGACTAATAAATTTTTTGTCATGTTCAGCATGGTAAAATAAATACCAGAACTCCTACAGTCCACAATCTTTTGAATTATCTCTGTTGCCTTTCACCTGATAGCACAAACCTAACAAAACTTTTGTAATCAGGGGGCTACTTCATATGAGAGCCATCAGCTTTTCCCGTTTTGATTGCATATTAGCTATGCTGACTTTGAGACATAACTTTCCAGGGACTCACAGAATTAAAGTTTTCCCCAAAAATTCTGACTGGTTAATTTTCCAGTTCTTAGTCATTCGACGAAGCATCATTAATTCCTTTGGTTATAAAATATGCTGATTCGTTTGTCGTTGGACAAAACAACCACGATGTCTTTAGTATATTTTATCACGTTTCAAACAACTCAACGCAGTTACCAGTTACTAAGTATGCACATACACAGATAGTTGCATTGCATACTTTTGCTCGCACTGTTTCCAATCTTTAATAACATGTGTGTGAGGAAAATTTGTTACGCAAGACATTGCATTTCCATAGATCAATGTCACTGGGCATTCAAGTCATAGCGTTATGCGTCTAGACTATGTGCATTACGTGTACGAACCAACCAAAACAAAAGCCAACCGATGTGACAGGCCAAATTCCTCCACAGGTTTGGTGCCTATTATAAAAGGCGCAACGTCCTATAAAAACAAAATAAACACGCTTAGACTGGATTTTCAATAAAATCACATGAGGCATGCAATCCCATATAATAATACATCATAGACCAACTACGTAAATAGCAATCAGTCACAAACGTTTACCGACCCTTAAGCAACGCTTGCAAAGCTCTTGGTTTGCATATTTGGTTTATCACAGTTGATAGCAAGCACGCTTGTGTCACCTTATTAAGCCATGCCACATGTCAGCTTTTACAACGAAAATCTTCCGCTGAAGCTATAGTGTTTTCAGGAAAACATGACTCCAACATACCCATAGGTATGTGCCGGGAAAATTTAAACTCCCTAAACAGATTTTCGAACGAGGCAACAACCGTTGTAAAGAATAAAGATTCAATTAAGAAATAATTTCGAAAAGGAGGACCGGTTGTGATAGTTTTGTTTACATCTGAAAAACATTAAATCTCCCAATGATTTTTTTCTCGATTTGAATTTGGCAACAGAAATGCTAAGATAAATCCGTGATTTGTGAGAAACGGTAGACAATAATTACCAATGCTGCATAAAGAAACTGACACGTATACAAGTAAGCCATGTGCGTGATAGATTATTATTGCCGACAGGTTGAAATGCTATTTTATCAGAACGATTGCTTAACTCAATCCGAAACACAGGAATCATCGAAATGATGTTGTGGTGTATTAACATTGATGCATTGGCAAAGATGAATTGGCAACCACGGTCGCTGAAGAAGTAATCCGACATCATGACGCGGGTAAAATATCTGTATCTATCAATCAAACCGATTTCAAGCGCCCGTTCAGGACCGTGTTCGTATTAATTCCAATGCGAACCCACTAGCACTTATTCTGCATACAGAATGTTCATACTTCAGCTGATCCGATATGTTACGAGTATGTGCAAATTAATTGAATCCAAATCCCACGCCGTCATGTGAAAAATTCATCAAATATGTCGGATCGGATGCGATGAAAACGCAAATCAAATCGGAATGGATCGGTTGCAATCCGGTCTCCGGACAATTCGCTCTAAAGACAGCTCGTCCCCGGACAATTTGTATATACCCTGGATAGTTAGTCCCAACCCGTACAACTCGTCCCGGCAACATGCTCTGATCATCATCGTGAGGTCGTTAGGCACGCGAGGGAAGAATTTTTCGAAGCCGAGAAAGGTCACATGGATGTCCCCGTCCTTCTCACGATGTCCTCGATTAGCGAGAACACAGCATGCATCACCATCGTTGTTTCTTGTGCTTTGATAAATCCGCATTGGTTTGTGCTTATTTCGACAATTAATCTGAAGGGACAGTCGACATCTCTCACTCAAAAGTAATTATTGCGTGGCAGAAAAATGAATTGGGCGGCATTTTCTGCAAAGTTGACATCGCTTTTCTTGTTTCATATCAAGACTGTGATACTTATCGTCTTCATCGCCGGCGTAGGGCTTTATGGTGACCTCGTTAACAGAATGACAAGTCCTTCAGTGTCCAGTCGCTTCTATTCCTCCCCAGGTACACCATCAGGTCCTGTCGCCTTGCCGCGCGTCTTCTCGAGAGCTTTTGTCACCTCATGGAAGTGATCAGTGTAACGGGTTCGAGAACCGCTTTGAACCTCGGGATAGGCGGATATTGAAACGCATTTTGCTTCTTTTGTCGAAATAATTTCGCTACAGCGCCGAAAACATCGGATCTTATAGCATTTGATGGTCTACGCCTCCGATGTTATTAACCTGGTTAACTTCTTTGGAGGCGAGAGATGGTTAGCTGATAATTGCGGTTGACAGATTTGGGTGTTTTTCCAGCTGCACAAGCGGTCTTCGCATTGAATTGAATCCGGGTAATATTCTTGCGAGTTGTTAATCGTGTGCCATTGCGCCATTTTTGAAAGGCGGCTTTATTTGCTTGCTTGAACTTCGTCACTTCATAAGCAAACCACTTGCCCATGAATCATCTCCCTTGCCTCGTCTTGCCCAAGATCTTTGCCGCTACAGATCGGATCTAGCCGACAAGACTATTCCACTGGGCTTCCATCGGTTCGTCTGCAAGGGCGGTTGGTGATAAGTTGTGTATTCTCTCGGTAGGGACGACAAGTTGAATTTCATTGGGACGAATTGTTCGGGGACGAGTTTTCTGGTTCCTGTCCATTCACATCGCCTGCTCAAATACGTAACGCTCTCGACCCTATCTACGATTTTTGTTTTCTGTAAATATGCTGTGGTCAGTTTCACCGTACGACAACTAGATGTTTATACACCGTAGTAAAAGGAATATAAATGTTACATCAAAGTTACTCATGCTATTATATGCCTAAGGTCAACTACATACATAAGTGTTATATATATTTTCAAAATGTGCAGATTTATAAATAGACCATATATATATTATTATTATTAATTACTTATTTTATCATAGTCACTTAAAATACAACTCACGCTTTATATATATGAGCTATTATCCCAGCTAACATATAGAAAAAGATACCGACTCAAATAATCACAACAATTAGAAAGAAATATATTAGGCAACGTAAACGACCACGCAAACGACAAAAAAACTTGTTACCGCCACATGTGATTTGCTTAAAATAAAATGCAACACCGCATCAGCATATACGTATAGTTCGGGCTGTAGTCGTATTTATATAGTTTATATATGTAATTCAGCAAAGCGTCATCACGAACACATATATACTTGTGAAACTTCAGCTTTTAAAAAGAATCAAACATGCGGTAGACATGACAGGAACCAAACAATTCGTCCCTGGCAAGAATGACAGCCAGGGTTAGGCAGGTTAGCAAGGGCTACGCAATGACCAGACTGCGAGTTGTCTAAGGGACAAACTGCCCGGCAGCTGCAAATAGTCTGATCACCAGGCAAGAAAACTACAATTTGTAACGAGAATCCTGTAACTGCCATTCAACTTATGAAGTACATACTTCAACATTGCACAGCCCATTGCAGCATATATCAAAACCATACGACCGTACGTTTTTCATTGAAATTATAAAATATCAGTACAGTATCTTTTACCAATCGTACAATCTTGGTACAAAAATCTTCACAGACACTAATTGAAACCATATTTTAAATAGCTTATTTACTCGAGTGTCATGTCAAAAACCTTACTGGATAAACGTCGTGTATCAAGAACAAGTTGATTTAACAATATTTCGTAAATGCTGGACCTTCATTCAAGATTGGTTTTAAGCAAGGCCAACCCACGGCTTAGCATTAGGTTTAGGATTTCACATATATGGAAATAACTATTAACCCATGAAACCAATGAGCTGATTTCGCCACCATTCGACTCAGCTCGTCAATGGGGTTTGAATGATATATAAAATTACAGAGAAATATTTCCGAAAATTTTGGATATCGAGAGGGACCATTCGGAATCTAAAAAATTGAATAGAAATTTTCATTATAAAAATAGCCGAAGTGGATACCATTGGACTCAACTCGTCTAGCTGAGAACGATACTAAAGTTATGGTTGTAGCTCCAAATTTGACCAATTGCAGGCTGGAGGACTAACCCAAAAGACTCGTTTTTTGTGCTACACAGCACAACATCTCAGCTATAATAGGCAACATTGCCTGACTGATATTCTTGATCCACAAAAGTATCCTTCTTGACATATTTATTTCGTGCGCTTAACAATAGGTTCGATCATACGTCCAAACAATAGCAATAAATTTCGAAATGAAGGCGTTTTGGCTTCGGGCCTGCCGCGCCCCGCCTGAGCTGTGTCGGGCATTGCCAAAAAATGTTAAAAAACGCTTTAATATAAACTTGAACACAATAACTAAATTCCATGAAAACCTTTCCAACTACGCTAATCATAAAACTATTCGCGGCTACTGATTTGAGCTGAGTTGATCAATAGTATAATCTAAAAATAGCGACCAACCACAACAAGGCATCGAAATTATAACAATACAATAGAACACCCATGTAGCAACAGGCTTGGAAAATTGTGCTGCAGCTACAAAAAACTATAAACTAGTCCAACGACCACCATACCGTACGTATTAGCGTGGTTAGTACAAAATAAGACGAAACCGCGGTTTTGAATCAACTCCTTCGTGTCGCCGAATGTCGGACCGACTTTAAAGACATTTGGAGCGAAGAAACAGCCACCAGCTAACTATATATATACATGTATATATAGTTTTCGTTTACACAGATCAAAGTTCAACATTACTACGGTACCCACCACCATGACCGATAGCTTTTATACACACATATATATTACATATGTATATATATGCGTAATCGTACTTATATTCATTTTTTCGACAACAGGCTACACAAACACGTTTGAACACAACAGCCGTAAAAAACGAAGCCCGCCGTACACAGGATTAGATCTCTAATAATCTCATATTTGACTTTGATTTGCTTAAGCCATTATATCCAGAGTTTATGATAAATCGCTAAAAAACTCATTCATACATATAGATTACGGTGTATAATGGATGGTGTTGTTATTTTGCCAGCATTTATAGGCAGATCTCCAAGCATCCTCGGAAGTGTCATACCAGTGTTATTCGAGTGGCATACCGCTGAAGTTCTTTGCGAGTGCTTCTCAGTCATCAGAAGCGCCAAACAGATTAAAGCAAATGATTGAATGTTCAAACAGCGGCAATTTATAAGGTGGACTGGGTGCCAAAAATAGTTTGAGATTGGCGATCTGTTTAATCTGTAATCCATTGGATAAGTATCCTAGCTCGCTAAGATAGTATAACAACGCCAGCATGGCGTACGCTTATTATCGGCTGCTAGGTTATATATATACGTTTAACACAGCTTTCGGAATAGGGTCGTGGAAGGTGTCAGAGCGTCTATTTGGCTACTGCGACCCTGTGATTCAGAGCATTTTAACGGGTTTCCGCCGACAGCAAGGCTTACCCCGAAGTGGCGACCCTTACATGAGAGGCCCCCCCGGAACCCAACGCTATGTTAATAAACTTTACCGTTACGTATTAATGTCTTAAAACGGCGTCCAGCACTCGACCTCGTTTCGGAAGTCAAGTACTCGGCCCAACACGCGATATCGATGAACCAATTACGGCATCAATACACAAATGCAGATCAAACGCACACCCAGATGGATGTCAACAGTGATGCGCGGGGACAACCTTCAACACCGTCCGTCAACTTGATTCCAAAATATTAAACTCACATGCAGAGCTGGAATGAATTATCGACCCCAAAGTATACATGTCTTCCGGTAGGCACATATGGCGGAAAAGACGAAATGCATTATAAATATTTATATATAATCCAAAACAAAAAAGAATAAAAATAGAGTATAACAAATTACAAATATTTTATATATATATACTGTTTAATATGAATTTATTAGAAAATGAAATCAACAAATAATACGTATACAACATATATATATAATAAATATGCATTGTTCCTTTTTGTACATAATCCAAAGCATGATGGGATGTGAACACCGCTAAAACATACATATATTTATATGTAAATATAACAACGCATAAATAGATTCACTCACATTGTCATGTTTCCAGAAAAATAAAAATTCTTACTATATATACGTATACATCTTGTTTGTGCATCGTGCTGTCACATTATAAAATCCTGAAGGTCAAAATATTTTCACAAAAATAGACGTCCATCGATAGACATAATGTGAAAATTCGCGAATTCGTCATTTCAATTTGTCTGGCTGACATGTTCTCATACACATATATAATAAAATATTTATACAGAACTATATTTGCATCAATCCACAACGTGTACAACAAACACAAAATATCAAATATGAAAAGATCCACGAGCGATCATACATTGGACCAGCCGGAATTCGAACCCGAATCTCTAGCTCGCGTGACTAACGCGCTACCATTATACCACAGGCCATGATCACAGCGTGTTCAGCTACGCTTTATATGCTAGCGTGATGAGATGCTACAAATATATAGTAATATATAATCAGAGGATTTTTCCTTTAGCTTTCTTCCATACCCTCTCAGACCGAAATTAATCAATCATGACGATTACAGGGATAATTTTGGTTCGTTTCGACTCAGATGGACGAGGTGGTTAAGAAAATGTAACATCTTGGTCACTTTTATAACGATTTTTTTTTGATTTTTTGGGAGTTCCCTTTGTACCCAAAATTTCTCGATAATTGTATAATTTTATATATAATTGAAACCGCATTGCTTAACCGAGTCGCACGGTGGAATGAGCTATTGGCATTAATGTACAGTCCTAAGCCTAAGCCTTAGCATACCCACGAACTGATTCAGATGATTGCACCATCATTCAAAACCCTTCGAGCTTCAACATCCAATGACCGGTAATAAACGATATTGTACTAGTACTATTATTCGACTCAGCTCGTCAATGCGGTTCGCATCATATATAAAATTATTTATGGGTCTTTTTCGTTATCCCGAACAACACGAATTTGGTCAGTTTTCAAGATACAGAGCTGACTTTGGTACCAATCCATTCAGGTCGATGAGGCGGTTCAGAAAACACTCATTTTACCGACACGCCCAAAAAAAATTTTTCTAGATTTTTTGAAGTCTCTGGGGAACCCAAAAATTTTTTCTTCGAAATATGGTCGTGGGGTACCGTTCGACTCGGCTTGATGAGAGAAATCTAATGGTTTGTAGTTTATATATTGAAATCTACACCACTGTTAGAAAGTTATGAGCTTCCAAGTCACCCTGAGAGGCGAAAATATAATGCAGGCCATGCAGCCTTGATGTACTAAGCCTAATCCTTAGTCTTAGCATAAGCTAAGGTGGTTATATGAGACATACATTAAGCCTAAGTAGGGGCGCTGCCACCCCACAAACCCCCCGCTCTAGGCTGTTCTTGTTTCTAACGTTATAACGTACCGCCCCTCAGGATTACTTGGGCCCTCATAACTTTGTAACGGTGGCGTAGATTTCAATAAACTACACACCAGCACACCAGCAGATTTCTTTCATCAAGTCGAGTCGAACTGATGAAAGACCCCGAAGAAAAAATTTTTGGGTTCCCCCGGGCGACCACTGAAACCTCGAAAAATTGAAAAAATTTTTAGGGTTGTGTGAAGATGAGCATTTTCTGAAGCGCCTCATCAAGCTGAATTGATCGGTACCAAAACCAGCACTGTATCGTCAAAAATAACCAAATTAGGGCTAAGTGATACCGAAAAATAACCCTATTTATTTATCGAAAAAAAATTTCAAAATTTTTGGGTACCATGGGGGTCACTCGGAACCCAAAAATATAAAAGTAATTTGTCTTAAGGCTAGCCAAATCGGTATTTTCTGAACCAGCTTGTCGAGATTAGTCGAATGGCACCACAATTATTGCTGTATCCGCAAAACTGGCCAATTTCGGCGCGTGGGTGCTAAAGGAGAAGGTCCGAAATCTGTTTTCGATTGATCAACATAGTTAGATTGCTAAGTGATCATCACGTCCCGCCTAAGGCGTTATCGGCAGCCTAATTGAGAGATCATGGTAAGTAAGTTTATCCCGGAAAGCCAGATTACGGAGCAGCTCAGGTTAGGCTCAGATATTTCGGAATCCTGGCTGACTTGGTTCTCGAGTTAAACAGGTCGCTTCGACCCTTTCGATAGCAAGCCAGGTTCGGCTCAGCTCTTTGGCTTCTAGTAAAAAAATTGAACGTCCCTAATGTTTGAGTGAAGATATATACGTAATATGCAAACCAACAATGCAACAATATATATATATAGTTGATTTTAGATCTTTTAACAGCCGAACCGATGTAGGCTCCATAACTCAAATTCTGATAGCAAGCCAAGTTCGGCCCCGCCTTTTGACTCCTAATAAAAAAATTTGCATAAATCTTTTACCAGCCGAGCCGAGGGAGGTTCCACAAATTTGCAACATCCGATCGTCTCCCGATATAGCTCAAACGAAAAACTAAAATTTCTATTTGCACTCGTTACCGCCTAAAACCGATTCCAACTCCCATTAAAAGAGGCCGACGGGATCAGGCTGGTCAAAGAGTAATAAAGCGGTTTGACCCAAAACGCCCCTCCATCCGAAAAAAAGGCAAAATTTCATTTTCGTTTTCAGAATGCTTGCTGACAGCCTTCAAATGCGCACATAATATATCCTAAAAACTCCGCAGTTTTAGAATATTTGCGAATTTGCACGTTTTGGAGTAATTATTGGTCCAAATTTGACAATTTTGCCCACACCCAAAAAACCTGGATTTTTTTATTATTTAAAATAGATTTAGACTATAGTTGCGAAGGTAGCGTGGATTGCTAAAATGGCTGCAGTGCAGTAGTTTAAAAGTGACCAAATTTCACTAAAAAGACAGCCACATGTGACGTACTATAATTTGAAACTTATAAGTTTGTAACGTCGGATTTCTAACCTCCATCGGCAATATCACAATAAGAAACAAATTGTATATCCCGATGAACTTACTTGAACTTATAGCGTTATCGGCGATACGGCAGTGATGCTGATCCCGATGTAGCTGCTCGTGACACGTCTCTGATGATAGCTCGCCATTGATGTCGATCGTGGGAGGAGAGTACTGCTGCAGGAATATCGAAGTGTAAACGACCAACGTCTGCTTTGACTTGGTCTACCCAGCGTTTGCGTGGGGCATGCCGAGGCATTTTCCAGTCGATTGGGCAGGCGCTCGTCAGTAGTTGGTGTGGAGTTCTGTCTGGTGGCATTCGATGTACATGACCGAACCACCGCAATCTCGTAGTGCGTATCAGATCATGAATCATAGGTTGGTTGCAGCGTTGCCGTCGTACATCCTGGTTGCGCACGTGATTCCTCAGCATCAAACCAGCAATTGACCTCAAACATCGCGTCCGAATACTTCCAGTTTTCGAAGGTCTTCGGCAAGCATTGTCCACGATTCTGCCCCATATAGTAGAGTTGGTGTTACGATAGCGTTGAATACACGCATTTTTGTGTTGAGAGACACATCTCGACGTGACCATAACACCTTTTGTAGTTTTCCAAAAGCAGCTGACGCTCTGCCAATGCGTCGGTTGATATCGTCTCTGGCATTAATGATATTGTTCGATACTGTGGCACTCATGATTCAAAACCGTAGCGTCGAATAGTCCGTAATATATCCGCAAGAGTTGTAAGAGCCGTGCCTAAGCCTAATTCTTACCTCTAATCCATGTTAAGAAAATACGGTGTGGTACTAAGACGAGCAGAAATGTTAATCTAGTACAGTAACATTCCATGCGGTTTCGTTCGCAGATTTCATAAAGCAGGCAAGACTACATAGCAATTATATACATACTTAAAAGCAAAACCGATCTAACGCACCTCTTAACTCAAATACTTCATATTACAACATCACCAAGTCAAGCATCCCAAACAGAAGTGACCTTCATAGCGACGTCCGCGGAACGGAGGTGACATAGCCAAATGTGTGTTCCTCTCCGATACAAAAAAATACAAACACACACATATATATACCAACTCTATCGGTACATCAAAGATAGCTTAACTATGTACTGTCTATCAATCACCTTAGACCAGCACCATCACGGTTGTAGGTAGTCCGACCAAACGTGTCTCCCAAAAAGCTTATTAGAGATTTATTAGGCTCTATTAAAATCATCCTAGTAGCTCTATCTGGTCGCAGTTCTTGACTTTACCATACAATTCCCGGTACCCATCAATAATGTTTACCATTATTAGCTAGTACCCATTAGCGGAATCACTATTATATATCCATTTGACGTTACAGCATCGCGATAAGAATGATCTAAGCAATGTATGTCACCTACACGAGTTACTTTGAAACATGGTGAGATATTAAGAAATGTTTTTAATGTAGCATTCAAATTTTTTTCAACTCGAAACCCATTCAGTGAGGCTTCGATGAAAAGTGAATACTTGAGGTTGACCAACAACCACAGCAACAACAAAGTAGCTTACCAGAAAAGAAAGCAGAGGTTGGCAGAGTAAAACGTATATATAATATGAAACATTGCGTTATTTTTTTCGAAAACGAAAAATATTACATGTCAACTACAACAGCAAACGTGCCTTACAGCAGAACTCCTAGAGCCAAAAGATATTTTATATTGGTATTCGGAATAAATTAAAATAATGCCCAACAAAAACGATTATATATATTATTATCGTAATTATTATATATATCAGGCAATAACTGGAGCCGAAATTTACCGGAGCCGGAACCAGCAACCGGAGCCGTCTATTTAAATCGGATACGGAACAGGAACCTGGTCCTCGAAATTTATATATATAGTAAAACAAATGAGGGAAGAAATGAAGGTATAGTGGATTTAACATACACTAAAAATAACCTTTACATTAAATTTAATGTATTGCGATGGCATTATTGCCGTTGTGAAACTTTAAAGAGACTGAGGAAGCGAATGTTTATTTATCGATCAAATATGTCGATTTTTGGACACCCAGAGAAAAAATGCCTTCCACTATACATCCTTGCGTATACTGCGTCAAATTGAATGTGCTTCGAACGCATGGAGCGTAAAATAAATATTTTCGCTCTGTGCCCAGTCGTCTCCCTTTACTACACATACGTTTGTTACATGTTGCTCTGTACGAAACTTGAAATTACTGGTTTATATGGTTTTAAGAGAAAATAATAGAAGGTAATTTTCTGATCAGTTGTCAGAGACACTGTTCAGGCTAGCGTTCGACAAACAGTGTCCGTCAGTTAGATGATAATGATGATAAATTTCTAATCAGAATGCTATAAATGAGAGAAACTGTGACGCTACTCGGCTCGACCGGTTTCAATAAATACAGTTCATTGCCAAGAAAGCTGTTTCCGGCTGCGTTGCAGATAACGTTACTTTACCTCAATTTATTCTGACTTACAAAGTTTACAACCGCACTGGCTGGTGTTGACGTAAGCTATGTTAGCCAACCATACGCTTAGTACTTTTACGTTAGCCATACTCTGTTAGCGAGTTGGACAGGTTTAATGTGAACATAAACCACAGACTTCCGAATGCTTAGAATAGGTGCTACAAGCATCGATCTGGCTTTGTTTTGTTAACAAGCTTTTGCATGTTAAAATGAAAAATTCCTACTTAAATTATGTGCGCTACTTACGTTTCACACGACAAATTGCTGAGTTAATTTTTCTTTTGCTTGGTTGTATTGCAGCTTGATCACTGTATAATATATACTACATATGTTTGGATCACAGATGAAGCAAAAATGTGGAATTCAAATGCAAAATTGTTAAACTTGCAAGTTGCAAAAATGCTAAATTTTTAATGCGGAATTCCGTTTCCGGTATGGTTTTTGCCCTTTGCCGGAACCGCCACCGGAACACGATTTTCGCCGGAACCGGAATTCCGATTACTCCCTGATATATATGTTATATATATCAAGCTTTTACATCAAAAAGGCCTCATTACGCGTGGTCATCGTTAAAATATTTCGAACGAAGGCCAAGACAGACGTTACACGTGTAGTGGTAATGCGATATAGTAGGTATTTGTAAGCCTGGAGATATGGCCATTGTCGCATTCTGTTAAATCATAGTATGCGAGGCAAGCAACAGATCAGTTACATAGTCAACTGCCCATGCGTGGAATATTTAGAATGCTTGCAGAGGCGACTAATTTCAGGTCGACTAAGCGCTGGACGGCACCCGGGTCATAAAGGAAAATGAGGATAGTTCACTGTAATGAAAAAAATAGTCACGCTATCACTATATATGAGTAACAGGAACCGTTTCAACATTTTTAAACGAAACCGGAACCGCCGTAATTTGATCTAATGAGTCATAAAATTACAATTTAATATATATATAATTAATTTTAACTTTATAAAATGAAACAAAAAGTATTTCGAAATGGTATCGCCTTTGTTTACCATCTATAATACAACTGCTTCGATATAAATACGTGGATTAAAGATAAATATTTTTGGCTGACACAAACCGTTAAGACAGTGCAGTTTTTGGCCATTGATTTTTGAAATCTGATTTGAAATCACCTGGTTCTGTTAATCTCAACACAACTCATACTCAAATAAGTCTAACTCGGTTACACATAACGATATGTCGTCCGCCGGATCCTAATGATAACACGGACCACAAATTGGATCGGGCGGCGCCACCAATGTCACGATTTTTATTCAACGGAGCAAGCGCCCTCAAATATAATTCACCAAAAAATTCTTTTGTCTGTGTGCACACCACTACCGGTCGCACCGTTCTCCAATCAAACTACGCTAAGACCCGCCTCGCCTTAATTTGGGGCGCGATATGATGCAGCCCGGAATGTGAAACAAATCCATCCAATGCCACTATCCCAATCCATTATACGTTCGTAATGCACAGTGTTTGAAGTACTTAGCAAATAAATTACATATTTCATTACATACGAATAATGTATAATTTTAGCAATATATATACAACTCAAACAGTGAAAAAATAATAAACATATCAAAAATAAATAACAAAAATATTAATGCTATGGGTAGCTCCAAAACGTTTTAAACACAATACTGCTCTTAGTCTCACAAAAACTCCACAACCCGCTCGCTCACAAATACGAGCGACACGGTTTTCAGCAACAAAGATAGTTTGCTATTTGATTGAAAAACATTACAAAATTTCACATTACATAATATTCATATGTAGTTCAACAACTACACACAGTCCAAAGCCTTTGTTACCGTGTTGTTGTTAAACGAAACATGCCGCAAATAACTATTTTTCGATGGGGACCATCTCTGAAACAGATTAGCAACTTTTAAATTCACAAATGTATTCATAAAAATAAATATGAATAAATGATGAATTATATTATGTCGCAAGGGCATATTTGAGCACGATATAGACGCTTAGAGGGGTCAGTACACGATTCGCATCGAGGGGTCCGAACAAGGCATAAGGACAAGTCGGTAGTGGAACTACATTTGTGAGCGGAGCTTGGGCTGTGGCATTACGAATGTACTCAATTTTATGTTCTTGTAACTATATTGCATAGGGCTTTATCATTGGTAAAAATATTATATTTGAATTCTTCGACCAAAAAACCCTATAATGGTTAGATCGAAACGATTCTATTTCAATCAATAACACAAATATCGCAAAATTCTCTATTTTAGCTGCATAAGCTCAACTAATTAGCTAATTACTCATTAACCACTCAAAATTTTTTAATCCAAATATCAGGTGCACACTCTGAGATGATAGGCTTTCAAACAAAAAAGTTTTTTTAAATCGGTTCAGTGGTTCTTGAGATCCGTCGGACCGAACGAACGGACGGACATCGACCTTTTTACTCCCTGACAGAAAATAACTAGTCGGTAGTGGAACTACATTTGTGAGCGGAGCTTGGGCTGTGGCATTACGAATGTATATACTCAATTTTATGTTCTTCAAATAACTACATTGCATAAGGCATAGGGCTTTATCATTGGTAAAAATATTATATTTGAATTCTTCGACCCTACAATGGTTTGATCGAAACGATTCTATTTCAATAAATAACACAAATATTGCAAAATTCTCTATTTTAGCTGCATAAGCTTAACTAATTAGCTAATTACTAATTAACCACTCAAAATTTTTTAATCCCAAATATCAGGTGCACACTCTGGCATGATAGGCTTTCAAACAAAAAAGCTTTTTAAAACCGGTTCAGTGGTTCTTGAGGAACGAACGAACGGACGGACATCGACCTTTTTACTCCCAGACAGAAAATAAAAACGCTTCGCTCAGCTTCGCCTCGCTCCGCTCAATAATAATTGTGGCCGTGCAAAAGCCCTATTTTTCTCGAAAAGTGGAGGACCGTCCACTGGCGGGTCCAGGGATTTTTAAGGGAGCGCGTATCATCCTTGAAGGTTATCTCTCCGCGGCGGGGCGATACCCCGCGCGTAAAATTTTGACTAAAACAGGGCGAACGTGGCAAAAATTGGGGTAAAATTGGTGAAAAATTGTGGGAAAAGGAAAAAATAAATAGGTTGTTGGCAAAAACCTTCCGAAATCTAACCCCACAAAGTCGGTGGACCTCCAATACCTATGGACCTCAACAACCCATCCTTGATGAACAATTTTTTCTGACACTGTTCTTATTTTTTTCACAAATGTCTGACGACCCGACTTACGGTCTGACGGGAGAGGGGGCTCAAGCCCCCTCTGGATCTGGTATTGGAACCGCCGTTTCATACTGCGCGACTTCTTATGTACTACCTACAACAGTCGGTCCCTTTTGAGCCAATAGCCCCAAGTGCACGGAAATCATTAAGCGTATAAAAATTTAGGAATTTTAGTACCATTCAGTCCACGAGTCCAGATTCAACGAAGCGGTTCAAAAAAGCCAATTAGGACCGTATTTATAGACATACAACAATTTTTTTCCGATTTTTCAAGTAGGTTTTAGAACAATTTGTCATAAATGAAAATTTTATACACAATTTCATACATAATGATGGAATGCTGCCATGGCTCTAACTTTTCATTGGTTAACTTATTATGTATGAACGTGGTTCGGAAAATGTTATGCACGTTAATTTGGTACAGTTTTTGAGAACCACTGCGAACGAATCTAGTTGATTTTACCACTCCAACTGCGAACGAATCTAGTTGATTTTAACACTCCACTTAACTGGTCATTTTTGGTAAAAAGAAAGAAAGTTAGAAAAAGTTGTACATGAATATGGCCCTAATGTACATTTTATGGACCGCCAATAGGAAGGGGGTTAGCTGAAAAGACCACTACAGTCTTCGGACAGATGGCGCTATCACCGCAGCACAAGGTCGTACCAAAGTCTGTTCGGTAAGCCATCACGCAGCCTGAAATTGGTCAACTTTAAAGATACAGGCGATAATCGTAACCCCATTAGACTCAGCAAGACTGTCTGGTTCAGAAAATATCATGTCGGCTACTTTCACGGCAAAAATTACGATTTTTCCCCATGGTGCCTTGTTGTTGCAGAAAAAATTTTCTCGACAAATGTGTAATTTGATATATCATTCGAACCGCAATAACGAGCTGGGTATAATGGTGGTAAGTTAGACCATGTCGTTAATCGCGAACCGACTTATATAGTTGAATTTACCATCAATCGAATCAACCCGGCAATGTGGTAACTAGGTAAGAATGATATATAAACATGTATATACGTTTATCGAGAAAAAAAATTTCGAAAACTTTGGATACCAAAAAGAACGAATTTTTTTCATAAATGTGCCCAAAACCTAAAAAATGGTCATAAAAGTGATAAAAATGGATATCTTCGGAACCCGCTGAGTCGAACGGTACTAAAATTATCTTAAAATTGATCAACATTGAAATGAGGGAGAGGGTAGGAGCTAACCGAAAAAGACCCGCAAATCTCACAGGGTCCGCATAGCAACGAGAAAATGTTAATACTTACTTCTCCGCTTGTAGACATTAGAATTTTTGTGAAAAGTTTTCAGACCTAAAAATTTTAAAAACTAACATTCTATCCAAACCATTAACCAATCAATGCCGTGTGATTTCCTTTAGGTTTCTGCAATTCCAGTCATTTATATGCCTACATTTATACGCAGGCAAATATGTTTACGATTGTAGTATATACCATTGGTGTAACTGCTGCTGCCGCAACTGTACTTCAAATATATGATCCTTTTTTTATATACTTTAACTTCATAACCAACCTCGATAGGATCTTAAATAGATCATTGCGTGCAGTCAAAAATGCGGCATTCAATACCAACGCAACAAAGAAAAACTTCAAATCTACATCTGCATTTATTCAGCTTGATTCTTGACAACGCTTTAAACGGTGTTGAATCCCCATGTCGTCAAGTCCGAACCATGCCTAACAGTAGGGACTGCTGTAGTCAATGCTAGTAACGTTAGGTAAATGCAACACTGAATACATCAACAATTTCTTTATTCAGTTCCACATTTTCAAAAGGTAACTACTGGACGTTTGATCATGTTATCATAAAAAGCATCTCAGTTGCGAATAAAAGGATTCAAAACAGATCATTTGAGAAAGAAGTGATGTAAATGTCATATTTCATGGTTTTGGCAATTTGATTTTATTCAATATGGCTCATGTGTTCGTAACCAATAGCAAACGCCACAAGGCAGACGCATACTGCTGTCGACTTCATGAATGTCCAAAATTTTGTAACTAGATAAGGCATCGAAGACATTTATATGACCAAAATTAAATGGAAATATTACTACTGTCACCTGTATCTTTGCCGCAATGAACCGACTTCGTTTAAGGTTACACCTATTGTACTATTGTCACCTGTATCTTTGCCGCAATGAACCGACTTCGTTTAAGGTTACACCTATTGTACTATTGTCACCTGTATCTTTGCCGCAATGAACCGACTTAGTTTAAGGTTACACCTATTGTACTATTGTCACCTGAGTTAGATTAATCACCTGTATCTTTGCCGCAATGAACCGACTTCGTTTAAGGTTACACCTATTGTACTATTGTCACCTGTATCTTTGCCGCAATGAACCGACTTCGTTTAAGGTTACACCTATTGTACTATTGTCACCTGTATCTTTGCCACAATGAACCGACTTCGTTTCCGCTTGCTGCGCGCGGCGCGGGCGCGGCGCGGGCGGCCTGTGCTTTGCCCTGATCTTGCCCATGAACCGACTGTAAGGTTACACCTATTGTACTATTGTCACCTGTATCTTTGCGCAATGAACCGACTTCGTTTAAGGTTACACCTATTGTACTATTGTCACCTGTATCTTTGCCGCAATGAACCGACTTCGTTTAAGGTTACACCTATTGTACTATTGTCACCTGTATCTTTGCCCCAATGAACCGACTTAGTTTAATGTTACACCTATTGTACTATTGTCACCTGTATCTTTGCCGCAATGAACCGACTTAGTTTAAGGTTACACCTATTGTACTATTGTCACCTGTATCTTTGCCGCAATGAACCGACTTAGTTTAAGGTTACACCTATTGTACTATTGTCACCTGTATCTTTGCCGCAATGAAAAGACTTAGTTTAACCGCGCCCTGACCCCAGCGCGGGTTACACCTATTGTACTATTGTCACCTATATCTTTGCCGCAATGAACCGACTTAGTTTAAGGTCACACCTATTGTACTATTGTCACCTGTATCTTTGCCGCAATGAACCGACTTAGTTTAAGGTTACACCTATTGTACTATTGTCACCTGTATCTTTGCCGCAATGATCCGACTTAGTTTAAGGTTACACCTATTGTACTATTGTCACCTGTATCTTTGCCGCAATGAACCGACTTAGTTTAAGGTTACCTATTGTCAATCTTATCTGCGGCAATGATCCGACTTAGTTTAAGGTTACACCTATTGTACTATTGTCACCTGTATCTTTGCCGCAATGAACCGACTTAGTTTAAGGTTACACCTATTGTACTATTGTCACCTGTATCTTTGCCGCAATGAACCGACTTAGTTTAAGGTTACACCTATTGTACTATTGTCATCTTTGCCGCAATGAACCGACTTAGTTTAAGGTTACACCTATTGTACTATTGTCACCCTGTATCTCTGCCGCAATGAACCGACTTAGTCTAATCACCTTTATATTCACTTATCAATAAGTATTAAGGTTACACCTATTTACATGTACCTGTATCTTTCCACAATAAACCAACTTAATTTAAAATGACACCTATTATACTATTCTCACCTATATCTTTGCCGCAATGAATTGACTTAGTTTAAGGTTACACCTATTGTACTATTATCACCTGTATCTTTGCCGCAATGAGCCGACTTAGTTTAAGGTTACACCTATTGTACTATTGTCACCCGTATCCTTGCCGCAATGAACCGACTTAGTTTAAAGTTACACCTATTGTACTATTGTCACCTGTATCTTTGCCGCAATGAACCGACTTAGTTTAAAGTTACACCTATTTATTATTTCACCTTATCTTTCCGCAATGAACCGACTTAATTTACAACCAAGATAACACCTATTGTACTATTGTCACCTGTATCTTTGCCGCAATGAACCGACTTAGTTTAAGGTTACACCTATTGTACTATTGTCACCTGTATCTTTGCCGCAATGAACCGACTTAGTTTAAGGTTACACCTATTGTACTATTGTCACCTGTATCTTTGCCGCAATGAACCGACTTAGTTTAAGGTTACACCTATTGTACTATTGTCACCTGTATCTTTGCCGCAATGAACCGACTTCGTTTAAGGTTACACCTATTGTACTATTGTCACCTGTATCTTTGCCGCAATGAACCGACTTCGTTTAAGGTTACACCTATTGTACTATTGTCACCTGTATCTTTGCCGCAATGAACCGACTTAGTTTAAAGTTACACCTGTTGTACTATTGTCACCTGTATCTTTGCCGCAATGAACCGACTTCGTTTAAGGTTACACCTATTGTACTATTGTCACCTGTATCTTTGCCGCAATGAACCGACTTCGTTTAAGGTTACACCTATTGTACTATTGTCACCTGTATCTTTGCCGCAATGAACCGACTTCGTTTAAGGTTACACCTATTGTACTATTGTCACCTGTATCTTTGCCGCAATGAACCGACTTCGTTTAAGGTTACACCTATTGTACTATTGTCACCCGTATCTTTGCCGCAATGAACCGACTTAGTTTAAAGTTACACCTATTGTACTATTGTCACCTGTATCTTTGCCGCAATGAACCGACTTAGTTTAAGGTTACACCTATTGTACTATTGTCACCTGTATCTTTGCCGCAATGAGCCGACTTAGTTTAAGGTTACACCTATTGTACTATTGTCACCCGTATCTTTGCCGCAATGAACCGACTTAGTTTAAGGTTACACCTATTGTACCATACTGTCACCTGTATCTTTGCCGCAATGAACCGACTTAGTTTAAGGTTACACCTATTGTACTATTGTCACCTGTATCTTTGCCGCAATGAACCGACTTAGTTTAAGGTTACACCTATTGTACTATTGTCACCTGTATCTTTGCCGCAATGAACCGACTTAGTTTAAGGTTACACCTATTGTACTATTGTCACCTGTATCTTTGCCGCAATGAACCGACTTAGTTTAAGGTTACACCTATTGTACTATTGTCACCTGTATTTTTTTCCCCTTTGTTTTTTCCCTTTCTTTCCGTGCCGCTTTTTTTCCTTTCATCTTTGCCGCAATGAACCGACTTAGTTTAAGGTTACACCTATTGTACTATTGTCACCTGTATCTTTGCCGCAATGAGCCGACTTAGTTTAAGGTTACACCTATTGTACTATTGTCACCCGTATCTTTGCCGCAATGAACCGACCTAGTTTAAAGTTACACCTATTGTACTATTGTCACCTGTATCTTTGCCGCAATGAACCGACTTCGTTTAAGGTTACACCTATTGTACTATTGTCACCTGTATCTTTGCCGCAATGAACCGACCTAGTTTAAGGTTACACCTATTGTACTATTGTCACCTGTATCTTTGCCGCAATGAACCGACTTAGTTTAAGGTGACACCTATTGTACTATTGTCACCTGTATCTTTGCCGCAATGAATTGACTTAGTTTAAGGTTACACCTATTGTACTATTATCACCTGTATCTTTGCCGCAATGAGCCGACTTAGTTTAAGGTTACACCTATTGTACTATTGTCACCCGTATCCTTGCCGCAATGAACCGACTTAGTTTAAAGTTACACCTATTGTACTATTGTCACCTGTATCTTTGCCGCAATGAATTGACTTAGTTTAAGGTTACACCTATTGTACTATTATCACCTGTATCTTTGCCGCAATGAGCCGACTTAGTTTAAGGTTACACCTATTGTACTATTGTCACCCGTATCCTTGCCGCAATGATCCGACTTAAGTTTAAGGTTACACCGATTGACCAGCTGTTTCACCTGTATCTTTGCCGCAATGAGCCGACTTAGTTTAAGGTTACACCTGTTGAGCGATTGTCACGCTTGTATCTTTGCCGCAATGGCTGTGCCTTGTTAAGGTTACACCTATTGTACTATTGTCACCTTATCTGTTGCCGCAATGAACCGACTTCGTTTAAGGTTACACCTATTGTACTATTGTCCCTGTATCTTTGCCGAATGACAAACGACTTAGTTTAAAGTTACACCTATTGTACTATTGTCACCTGTATCTTTGCCGCAATGAACCGACTTCGTTTAAGGTTACACCTATTGTACTATTGTCACCTGTATCTTTGCCGCAATGAACCGACTTAGTTTAAGGTTACACCTATTGTACTATTGTCACCTGTATCTTTGCCGCAATGAACCGACTTCGTTTAAGGTTACACCTATTGTACTATTGTCACCTGTATCTTTGCCGCAATGAACCGACTTAGTTTAAGGTTACACCTATTGTACTATTGTCACCTGTATCTTTGCCGCAATGAACCGACTTAGTTTAAGGTTACACCTATTGTACTATTGTCACCTGTATCTTTGCCGCAATGAACCGACTTAGTTTAAAGTTACACCTATAATTGTCCCTGTATCTTTGCCAATGAACGACTTTGTAGTTTACAAATTACACTATTGTATTATTGTCACCTGTATCTTTGCCGCAATGACCCGTCTTCTATTTAGGTTACACCTATTGTACTATTGTCACCTGTATCTTTGCCGCAATGAACCGACTTAGTTTAAAGTTACACCTATTGTACTATTGTCACCTGTATCTTTGCCGCAATGAACCGACTTAGTTTAAGGTGACACCTATTGTACATTGCTCTCACCTGTATCTTGCCGCAGATTTTTGCCGAAGACTTCCTAGTTTAAGACGTACCTATTCCCTATTGTACTATTGTCACCTGTACTCCTTTGCCGCACGAGCTCACTGAAACCGACTCGTTTAAGGCTACACTATTCTAACACCTATCTGTATTATTGTTACCTGTATCTTTGCCGCAATGAATCGACTAGTTAGTTTAAGGTTACACCTATTGTACTATTGTCACCTGTATCTTTGCCGCAATGAGCCGACTTAGTTTAAGGTTACACCTATTGTACTATTGTCACCCGTATCTTTGCCGCAATGAACCGACTTAGTTTAAAGTTACACCTATTGTACTATTGTCACCTGTATCTTTGCCGCAATGAACAGACTTAGTTTAAGGTTACACCTATTGTACTATTGTCACCTGTATCTTTGCCGCAATGAACCGACTTAGTTTAAGGTCACACCTATTGTACTATTGTCACCTGTATCTTTGCCGCAATGAACCGACTTAGTTTAAGGTTACACCTATTGTACTATTGTCACCTGTATCTTTGCCGCAATGAACCGACTTAGTTTAAGGTTACACCTATTGTACTATTGTCATCTTTGCCGCAATGAACCGACTTAGTTTAAGGTTACACCTATTGTACTATTGTCACCTGTATCTTTGCCGCAATGAACCGACTTAGTTTAAGGTTACACCTATTGTACTATTGTCACCTGTATCTTTGCCGCAATGAGCCGACTTAGTTTAAGGTTACACCTATTGTACTATTGTCACCCGTATCTTTGCCGCAATGAACCGACTTAGTTTAAAGTTACACCTATTGTACTATTGTCACCTGTATCTTTGCCGCAATGAACCGACTTCGTTTAAGGTTACACCTATTGTACTATTGTCACCTGTATCTTTGCCGCAACACCTATTGTACTATTATCACCTGTATCTTTGCCGCAATGAGCCGACTTAGTTTAAGATTACACCTATTGTACTATTGTCACCCGTATCCTTGCCGCAATGAACCGACTTAGTTTAAAGTTACACCTATTGTAGTAATGTCACATGTATCTTTGCCGCAATGAACCGACTTCGTTTAAGGTTACACCTATTGTATTATTGTCACCTGTATCTTTGCCGCAATGAACCGACTTAGTTTAAAGTTACACCTATTGTACTATTGTCACCTGTATCTTTGCCGCAATGAGCCGACTTAGTTTAAGGTTACACCTATTGTACTATTGTCACCCGTATCTTTGCCGCAATGAACCGACTTAGTTTAAAGTTACACCTATTGTACTATTGTCACCTGTATCTTTGCCGCAATGAACAGACTTAGTTTAAGGTTACACCTATTGTACTATTGTCACCTGTATCTTTGCCGCAATGAACCGACTTAGTTTAAGGTCACACCTATTGTACTATTGTCACCTGTATCTTTGCCGCAATGAACCGACTTAGTTTAAAGTTACACCTATTGTACTATTGTCACCTGTATCTTTGCCGCAATGAGCCGACTTAGTTTAATGTTACACCTATTGTACTATTGTCACCAGTATCTTTGAAACAATGAACCGACTTAGTTTAAAGTTACACCTGTTGTACTATTGTCACCTGTATCTTTGCCGCAATGAACCGACTTAGTTTAAGGTTACACCTATTGTACTATTGTCACCTGTATCTTAGCCGCAATGAACCGACTTAGTTTAAAGTTACACCTATTGTACTATTGTCACCTGTATCTTTGCCGCAATGAACCGACTTCGTTTAAGGTTACACCTATCGTACTATTGTCACCTGTATCTTTGCCGCAATGAACTGACCTAGTTTAAGGTTACACCTATTGTACTATTGTCACCTGTATCTTTGCCGCAATGAACCGACTTAGTTTAACGTTACACCTATTGTACTATTGTCACCTGTATCTTTGCCGCAATGAACCGACTTAGTTTAAAGTTACGCCTATTGGCCACTCGTTGCTCTTGAACTAATTACGATTGTAGTTAAATTAGCCAGCCCATAAAAGCGATGTCGCTAATCCAACGCTCCCAGCGGAGCAAAGTATACATCTATTATACATGAAACATAAGATATATATACAAGCCCAAAAACATTCATTTTACAAAATCTAAAAATCTATTGAACATATATATGAAAGCTTTTCGCATATATACATATAGCAGAGTAGTATATTGAATGTATATAAAATCATATATTCCAACGAAGCTAAATAATACCTGTGTATAAATACGTATCGTATTTTCACCGGAAATCCAATACAACTAAATTTACTGATTTGATTACGTAGCCAACGATTTAGTGAAACGTTATAAAATTCCTGTCATGCAGTGCATTCAGGTAATAGGGAACAACTTTGAACTTGGGGGCATGCTGGCATAGCAAGCTTGATTTCTGGAGGGGGGGCAGCTACCGACTCTATTCACATTGTAATGGAGTCTCGATATATCGAATATAGTGTGATCGGTTATCACTATCAATATTTTCTTGTTGCCTGAGTGAAATGGGAGCGATCAATAGCATTCAGGAATAATCGGAACCGAAATTTGCCGAAATCATAACATGTAGGCTCTCCAAATTGGGTGCTAGCATTTTTCAGTTCCACCTAGTTCAGAACATTGCCCCCGGTTCATGCCCACTGGCAAAATTTTAGGCTCTCCCCGGTTCACCACCTCTTAGAAAATTTTTTGTTTCCAATCGATCCAAAGTACATACGATTTAAAATTTTTACTAAAATTCTGCAAAAAATTTCGCAAATTTTGTCAAAATTTGGTTCAAAATCGCTTTTTCTCTCCATCAAAAGCAATTTTACGGTGTTTCTGACACTTTTTATCAGTTTTTCTCTTGGAAAAATGCCCTCTGGCAAAATTTTCACCGAATGGAAACCCCAGAACGTGTACGTTTAAAATCTGTATACACATTGCAAAATAAACTTGCTTTGAAATGCGGCGAATATTTGTCGAAAATGCTGCGATAAGTATCATGATATAATTACATAATGATGCTATTATTGTATTTCTGGTGTAGGAAGCTTAAAAAATTTTCGCCGACTGCTTTATTTTATAGATATGGTGGGCTTAGAATTTTCGTCAATACCACAAAAATAGGTTGACTGATCAAGATCATGTGCATCTAAAATTTCTCGTTTGATTATTTAATATTACAAAGTAAACTGCAGTTCCGCATATATCGATATATTAAATATCCACATCAAAAACAGATATTTAATAGGTTATAGTAGCGGATGGACAGAGACGATACGACGTTGCACCTAGAGACAATCGACAAACAAAGCTTACATTTACATATAAACGACAAAGGATGACAACTCACGATGTACTTGCTTACGTATTTCTGTGTCTACTTTTCATCAAGTTATCAAAACAAAACATGTCTGAGCCAGGGCGACCACGCACTAGTACGGCATTGGCCATTAACTACGGCGATTGATTGATCTATAGTTTGTACGCTAACTCGTTGTGACTTTCTCACCAAGGTGTTTGACAGCAATAATGTCTTTCGCCACTAGCAGACGCGGATCCAGAGGGGGCGGTGGTGGGGATGCCCCTGTCCCCCGCCACAGAATGTCAATTGGTTTTCAGGCCGCACTAGACACACTGCCAGTAGGGCTATGATGGCAAGCAGTCGAAACTCCGCTCCTTCTATCGCAAATCCCTGGGATCGCTCCCCTCCGATCAGAAATTCCTTGATCCGAGACTGGCCACAACTTATTTAGGTAATCTCAAAGCTAGGCTGTACGATCACGGCTAAAGTTGGTCGATATAAAAAAATTGTACATTTGCTTGCAAGCAATGCCATATAAGTATAGCTTTAGGGTCCGTGCTCATGCAGATAAAGAAGCTCTGAGTCTTTCCTGATAGTCCAGAGAGATTTTGTTACTGAAAATGCAGAATAAATTTTAGTGTCAGTCGAATCAGTATACGACAGTTCCTACAAAATACCTATCTCAACCATATCATTGACAATTTTTTTAAATTATCGGGATACTAATTGCCGCACTGCGGCACCAAAATTTATTTTAGGTTATTGCCAAGTCTAAGCCTAGCCTTCCGTTGCTGCTAGATTTAAAATTAGGCTTAGAAAGACCCTAATTTTTTCCTAAGACCTCACCTTTGAAGATCCCAAATGATACCAAAATTAGCTGGGCATTGCAAAGAACTAGTTAAGACTAATTAGCTAGCACTAAGAATTGAGTGTAATAATTTGTAACAGCACCTAACAGACTGTTTAAGTTAAGCTAATATTATTACATATGTTATAGAGCGGCGCAACGTGATGAAATATCCACAAGGACTTTGTCGACTGTAATATTGTTGTAGCCCAAAAAATTGGAATATGTAAAGTTCGGCCTCCACTAGCATAACATCAAATCCCCCTCCCACGAAAAATTGTATCAGGTTTTGTCACCCCTAAAAGCCTGAGCCTAAATCTAAGCTTGGGTTTACAATTAAACTTTAAATTTTAACCCTACAGCACTCATGTCAAGACTCCAACCCTCAGTTATAGACGAAAACACTTGACATGGTCCAAAAATCCGAACTTGAGTATGTAAACTTAATTTTTTGATCTCCCACTTTCCAAAAAAGATATTTGTGTTCAGATATGAACAAGAAAAACGGTAGTATCCAACTACTGCGCTGTCTGTTTGTCCATCATTAGATGAGTACAAACCGAACGCTCGTTTCGCTATGAGCAACTCTAAGAAATTTACCTTCTCCAAACAAAAACATCACTTAGCAGTGTGGTATACAAAACCTATGCTTCATCTATGTTACAATTAAAATTAAAAGTCAACGCCCGCTTACATTAGGATAAATTATATATCTCCACGAAGCATTTGCTGCAGTTGAACTCAAATTATTCATTTCCACACTACACGGTGTGAAACTTTACATTACTCTTTCCTAAGTGCCCAATTTCTTCTACACCCTTTTCGGCTTTATGTCATTTCCCAGCAGTGGCGGATCTAGAAATTTCTGGTGGGGGGGATCCAAAATTTTTGTAACTAATTTTTCCCAAACCCTACTTTGCAAGCTTTGCTACAACAAAAACGCGATATAAAATTTGCGCGCCATCGCCATAGTTACAAAGTTATGCAATTAGTTCAAGTCACAATAAAAAATCAATGCGCCGGTTTTTCTCCTGTGCGAATCTGTCGATAACTTCTTCAACGTCAATAGGTTTCTCCGGGTGGATATACATAAGTGCCAGACAGGTGAGCCGTTTATCCGACTTGTGCTTCTCAGTAGTTCTTGATGGGCCATGGATTTAAGCAGTGGTGTGGTAACGAGTTGTCCAAGTTCAGTGCGCTTGTTCCTATCATTTTCCCTAGTTTCCATGCTGAACAGGGCACACGGAACACAGATCACGCCGCCGAGGTGCGGTGAAAACTTGAAGCAGCCGTGTTTATCGCCACTGATATGTCCTCTATTTATCATTATTCATTAATCATTATTTACAAGTACGAAGTTCCTCCGTTCAAATGGTAGATAATTCTAGCTCAAAGCAGCTTGTAGGTTGAGCTAAAAGCAATGTTTTGAGTTCACACTGTGGTGAGCTTAATGTGACTTAATGAGCTAGTATACATAGTCGAAAACGGAAGCTACGATTGAAACAAAACTGGTTGTACAGAACCGCCGAGCGCAGTGAGGTGGGAAGCCAGAGCGGAGTTGTTTTCTTGCATCTGAAAAAGGCGCTTTTTTAGCTTAAAATTTTTCATCTCAGGTCCGGTGGGGGGGGATCCGACCCATGGACCCCCCTGGATCCGCCCGTGTTTCCCAGTGCCAGAAATAGTGGTGTATGTCGTTCATTTTAGATAAAATACACAAACACAATTTAACAATTTACACTTTCGTTCAAAGATATATGAATAAATAATATAAAATAGGAAATATAGCTTCAACAGAAATGTTTATAGACGTAAACAATTTGAACAAGCTCGGTTGTAAAAATGTAAACTTCCGCATTCGTTTCTTGCTGTGCAACTAATTGTTGTTATAGGAAATGTTTCACTACAGTATAATATTATGTGCCTGATTTATACCGTTTCGGTTCCAAAAAAAACATGACCTTAATACCTACAACTCTCGTATGAAGACTGTGGTCAGAATATATTTGCTACCCCAACCCCCCCCCCCCAAGAAAAAAATTAACTGAAATACGTTCAGCTCTACTCCAGCCAACTCTGTTAATGATCGCTTACACCAATCCGTACAGTCGCTTCACCGATCTTGGTCTTCACGATACCAAACTTTCTTCATTCCTGTATAAACTACAAAATAACCTAGTTTTGATAGCCGACGTTGTATAACCGCTGGGCTGCCAATAATAAATAAATACATAACCCTCAACGGAAAATGTCAGTCAACCCCGTTTTTGAATAGTGGCTACACGACAAGGTAAGCGACAAAAAATTAGATCCACACCTAAATTTATAAATTTAATAATTTAGTAATGACTGACTGGAGAGGCAGTACGCAGTTCTATAATTCTCTTCACTGACCCGACGCAGTCTCACAAATTAATGTCGAAAACAATGTCACCAAAGAAAAACTTTCCAACACCAGAATGATGTAAATTATCTGTTATGCTTTCAAGCTTGTCTATTTCGACTTTTGTAAAAGAATTATATTTCCTATTGCGAGATAGTAAAAATATTTTAGCAACCTTCTGCACCACAGCCGTACTGATCCAGTAGCATCGAATTTTCGACTAAGAACAAGAATACATTTGTTGCTCGGAGCTTTCAAAGACGAACAATGGCGCCATGAGCGAATAACTTCAAACGAATTATTGGATTTTAAGTACAGTCTTACTAATATAACTTTGTCGCAACAATAAAGGCGCGAATTAGACATATAGTTGGCAATATCTATCTACACGCTTGTCTATAAAAAATCACAAAATGATCTTAAGTGGTCGCGCAGTTATGATAGTTCAGACAGTTTTGCTTACTTATGGGACACCCTGTATATGTTAGTAGACCACATTAAACCCAAAACCATTTCGAAATATTTTCGTTATTCACTTGGACTCTTCCACCAGGCCCCTTGTGTGCATTCGGCATTACTGAGTGAGCAACACAACCAATCAATACATTCTGCAAAACTTCAAGACAATCAATCATCGGTATCAACAATTATTGCACAATTATTGTTTCTGATTCACCCTTTTACGTTACGTTATAAGGTAAACACACTGCATTTGCCATGACAGAACTGTCAATACCACAATGCAGTGTTATAATGAAAAACAACAAAAAACAATGAATTCGCAATTTGTAAATTTACGAATCTCGAAAACTGCAGCGTAATTACTTCATCTCGTATATATAATTTCAATCTTATAAAATGTTAAATTGCACTAAAAAACTATGCTGTACAGTACTTGTGGCCTGTATAAGCACATCTCGTAAGCGAATCTGAAATGTGTTGTTTGAAGATCGTAAGTGAAAACGTTTTACAATACGCATAAAGACAAATAAATGGTGCTGGCTTTTAAATTTCGAGCAGTCGATAGAATTTAGAAACGAATATTAATACAAAATGATATGACAACACCCATATAGCTCGAGCGACTGCGGAGATGCTTTCGTTTTCGTAAATTTTGGGTGTCATCATCACTTTTAAGTAAACCTGATTTGATCCAGATCCTATATCCTAACAGAGCCACGCAGCAAAGCATCATACAATAAAGCATTTTTCCCTAATCATACAAAATCAACCTAATTTGTCTAAGACACGTATCTTCACCGTTCATCGAGATACAATTCATAAATTGTTTTGGGGGACGCCTTTTCAGCCTAACTGAGCCCATTTTGCACATTTTTAAGGCCAGGAGTTGGCCTGTGCAGCTTCCCAATAGTGATGAATTCTTCTTTCAACAGAACGGTGCTTCGGCTTATTACGCAAAGCGGGCTCGGGAGTGGCTTGATGGAAACTTCGGTAATCGTTGGATCGGAAGACGTGGCCCTATTGAATGGCCCGCACTCCCGTCTGATTTGACACCGCCGGCTTTCTTTCTCTGGGGCGTATTAAATCAGAAAGTCTACAGCCGACAACCAAAGACAATTGAAGAAATCAAGGACTATGAGGCTTAAGTACTGACCATTATGGTGCCAGAGCTGTTCAAAAAATTTTGCCGATCTGTGCGTTATCGACTTGAGGAAATCATTCAACTGAATGGCTCGCAGTGGTCATTAGGTGAGTCAGAAAGTCTGAACAGTCCTTTAGGTCAGAATTGATGTTTTGTGCACTGAAGTGGAGTAGTTGTTTATTTGCCATCAAAATTATATTTTGAATCGCGTTGTGGTTGTTGAGCAAGTAAGCCACAAACAGGGAAAATTACTTATGAAACACCCTGTATATTAATAATGACAGCTGCCGCTGTAATAGCTAAATTTTATTCTCTCCCGAATACAGTCACACATTTATAACAGGGTACACAGCGACATGATGTACTAATCGAGTTTGTCGTACGGCGTGCGTTTGCACGTACATTGTTATTCGCTCGCCTTGCAAGGTTCATTAGAGGAACACCTACACCACCTAGATAGCTTAGTGGATGACGTGCAAGGCTTCCAGCCAAGAAACCCAGGCTCAATCTGCCGCTGTGGGAAATGTTTTTATTACACGAAACACACATTAATCCATACGAAAAAGGGTTAAATGTTTTCATATATTAAGTCAAACTTACTAAAATCGAATATGACCAAAACTGGGGGATCCACATGCAACATCAGCAGCAAATTCTGTGCAATCTTGTACGTTCGGTAGTGTTATACGATATGTTCTCAGTAAAAGTTACGTTTTGGCTTGCTAGAATACTCAGGAATTGGTTGCACAGTAACCGCATATGTCCACTATTTTCAGGCTATTCTTTACAACGATCGGTCGGTGCTCGAAAATCACCACGCAGCTGCGGCGTGGAAAGTTTTGTCGAAGCCGGAAAACTTTTGGGCTCAATGTTTGGACGATACTGAGTACCGAAAATTTCGATATTTAATTATCGAGGCAATTTTGTCGACTGACCTCAAGCGTCATTTTGATATCGTTGGTGAATTTAATCAAAAGGTATATTTTAATAGTTTCCCCCGGCACACGCTATATTGTTGTATAACCATTCATTGTTTGCAAACGTACAAACCAGGTCGTGCAATCCAATCCTACTTATACTTTGATTAAACAAGAGATGTTTTATAGTCATTCTGTTTGTAGAAAACAGCTGTTGCTTTCAGCTGCTTTGACATTATTGCTGTTCGGAAGTTTAGTAAACTTATTGCCGGAGTGGTTGCTTGTTATATCTTATGTTTTTAATATGGCGTTTCAAACGGCATTCCCAAAATTATGCTTGTATCGGCTCGCAAGATCGATGGAACGAAGCTACCATACGTTACAAACAACTCGCCGTTTGTAGCAGGTTTATTACAAAGGACTTATTGCTCATAAGCAATACTGCAAAGTCTTCAAAATGATTTTTTCGGTTGCCGAGGAGGATAACAAATTGTGTTCAACTGATTAACAGACGTTGTGTTGCAATAGCGGATCCAGAGGGGGCGGTGGCAGCTCGCTTCCCCGTCAGACCTAAGTCAGGTCATCAAAATTTTGTAAAGGAAATGAAAAAATATGAACGATAAAAGAGAAATTTGTTAATCAAGAATGGGTTAAGGTCGCTAGTGGCGAAGTTCGGTTTTGGAGAGAACAGTAGGGCAGGCTAGAAAACTGGTCAATAACCTTGACCTGTGACCCGCATGCTGGTAGTCCACGACCCGCTTGGCCCGTGATCAGTGACCCACGAGCTAAATTCGTAGACGTCGTTAATCGACTTGGCAAGGATTTCAAACCGTCAAAATCTATATTACCACGATATGGAAGGTCTATATAAACATCACCACATAGAACAACCCTGATTTTCTAAATTTCTCTAAAGTTTTGGCCAATTTTAGCAAATGTCAACCAATGTTTGCTAAAGGTTTAACCAATTTTTCCTAGCTTGTGCCAAATTTTACCACATTTGCTTCAGTTTTTGTTAATTGTCTCACATAGGGGAGTGCAGAACTGCCAAGGGGTGGGGGCACCATTGGCTTGAGGGGGGTGGGACCGTTAGGTGTTCACCCCTACCCCTATTTACACGTAATGATTCATGTATATCGACTGTGTTTATCAGTTCAATTTGAAACGCGCACCATACAATATATATACTGCCATGATAATGAATTTGGCATTTGTGCCTTCGATACACTGGCGCTGCCGTGTCCGTTTGTATACATTCCAATGCATGTCCTTGCCCCACTACCGCAACGACAACAATACATTTCACTACATGTGTGCAATTTCTGTATGACCTGGTTTGAACCCCCATTATGGCGAATCACTGTAGGAGACCAAAGTGTATATCCAGTGAGCAGCAACAAACACGTTGCACAATATTCGCAACCACTCACTGATATCAAGAAATTCAACTTGCCACCTCATTTTCCCCAAGGCTTATCTGCTGAGTTGTGATAACCACACAAAGGGGAATTGTCACAATATGTTGGCATATAATCCTGAACCATTGAGTGACGTTGTGACCAGGGCTGCCCCGGGGGCGCGTCAAGCACTTGACCTGTGACCCGCGTTGACCCGCCTGGAATCCTCGTAAAATTAACCCGTGACCCACAGGTTCACCCTGGTTCCGGAGGTGGGGAATTTTAGAAAACAAACGATAAACTTTTCCATTTTTTCTCTAGTCTTTCCAATTTTCGCCAGTTTTTGCTACTTTTCACCCTACTTGTGTCAATTATCGCTAAATATTTTTGCACGAGGCTTTGTCACGAGGCCGTGGGGGGAGGCGCTAAGCATTTGGGGAGGGGCCACAGAGCGTGCGGGAGAGGGAGCAGTAGGATCGTTCGGGGGGAGGGGGTAAATGATCCCCTCCATCAATAATATGTGGATCGGCCAGAGCTGTGTGATTTATGGCATTTCGTTCATAATAGTGTACAATTGATTCCTCGTAACGTAAAATTTGCAGTCAACCTACGCAATATTAAATAAACGCCGCATATCTAATTAGTAAAATGAAGAGTTGATGGTGAACGACTCTACTGCCGAGTGTGACACTCTTTATATTTCACCTGTTATCGCACCGGGCATGTCCCTGCCGTTTTCGCTCTTAGACCTTTCAGGGTTATGACTTATGTTCTTGGGCTACCAAATGGTGTCTGAGATATTGATCCAAGAACATAGTTGGGGTGTAACTTAGTGGTCCACGAACATACGTGAGGTGTAATTTGTGGTCCTGGAATATGCGTGGTTGTAAGATAGTGGTCAATTACCATGGGTGTGGTATACATTTAGTGGTCGAATAATCCAGGCGAGATATAAGTCGGTGGTACAGGAATATTGGTATATCCCAGGAATACAATTACCATGGATTAATGGTGGTCGAAGAACTTTGGTGTGGTAGTCATGCATATACTGTCCACCTAGTGGGTCATAAATCTGGGAGGGGTAAGAGCGAAAACGACAGCTACGTACCGCGGGTGATAAAATGTAAAATCAAAAAGTGTCTTCAGGAGAGTCGATTTTCATTGACTCTTGGTAAAGATACATTTAGTGATCCAATAATCCTTGTGATGCATAAGTCGGTGGTCCAGGAATATGGGTGAGGTGTAGACTTGGTGGTCCAAGAACTTTGGTGTGGTAGTCATGCATATACTGTCCACTTAGTGGGTCATAAATCTGAGAAGGGTAAGAGCGAAAACGACAGCTACGTACCGCGGGTGATAAAATGTAAAATCAGAAAAGTGTCTTCAGGAGAGTCGATTTCATTGACTTTTGGTAAAGATACATTTAGTGGTCCACTAATCTGGGCGAGGCATAGGTCGGTGGTCCAGGAATATGGGTGAGGTGTAGACTTGGTGGTCCAAGAACTTTGGTGTGGTAGTCATGCATATACTGTCCACTTAGTGGGTCATAAATCTGAGAAGGGTAAGAGCGAAAACGACAGCTACGTACCGCGGGTGATAAAATGTAAAATCAGAAAAGTGTCTTCAGGAGAGTCGATTTCATTGACTTTTGGTAAAGATACATTTAGTGGTCCACTAATCTGGCGAGGCATAGGTCGGTGATCCAGGAATATGGGTGAGGTGTAGACTTGGTGGTCCAAGAACTTTGGTGTGGTAGTTAGTCATGTATATACTGTCCACTTAGTGGGTCATAAATCTGGGAGGGGTAAGAGCGAAAACGACAGCTACGTACCACGAGCGATAAAATGTAAAATCTGAAAAGTGTCTTCAGGATAGTCGATCCTCATTGACCCTTGGTAAAATTAAACCCCGTTAGTAGATCAATACTGGGGCTATACTAAAAAGGTAAGCAATGGTTATAGTATTACTAATCCGTAAACATTACTACGAAGTGCGTGCAGCATAGTGCTGTTAGTTCTGATTGTTCCATTTGTTTCACACTACAGTGCCATACATGTCTAATAAGTAAAAGCCTTACAGGAAATGCTAGTAAATAGTGCCCTTTTCTTCCGCCATCGAAAGCCAAAAGTTCCTAAATAGCATACTGACAAATTTATGTTGCATAAAAGCATGTGTGGTCGCAGTACTATGTGTATTTGTTTCATGTTTTAGATCACTCCCGAAGGTGTGGTGCTGGATTGGAACAACGAAAACGATCGCTTACTTGTTCTCGAAATGTGCATCAAACTGGCAGACATTAGCTCACCGACACGGGAAGAAAAGGCTCATCGCCTATGGACTGATCGTATATTGGAAGAGTTTTATCAGCAGGTAGGAACACTCGCTGGTTTTACTAATTGCCTATATATTATAACCATACATGCCGAATCAGGGGTTCAGTGGGTTACTTCCTGAGACTTATCAATGTCCTGGTATAGCCTGTTGCCATCTTATCTGCTTCTCCCGGTGCGCTGCACCCCGCCTCCCGCATACCGAAGACGCGGTGGAAATTTTAGCAAATGTTGTTAAAACAGGTGAAAATCGGCAAAAATATGTCTTCGGCTTCAGGATGGGTCGTCAAATTTTCCAACTCCTGAAAGACCTACCCCTGAGTTCCTATACCCACCTCAGAAGACTTCACCCTCTCCGTCAACCCCGGCTACCCCTGAGGGCTCGGAACGTCAGCATGTATGATTATAGATAGGTTATAAACTTATGTACCGATATTATTCGACATGTGACAAATGTGCTTTGCAAGTTTTGGTTATAGATTTATACGCGCGGTGATATTATTTTTAATCATTCAAACTAATGCTATGTTACTCATTTGAAAAGCTAGGTCTAACTGTGCGAACAAACCTTTGAATGTGTGGCTTCCTATGCCACAAATGATTTGTACTGTAGGCGAGCGCGATAGCACGCGTTTGAACGAATAAACTACAATTGAGCGCAAAAATATCTGAATGCACTAGCAGTGCAACAGGTAAACTTGCGGCAGAACCGATTTGAAAATGGTTATGTACAACTTATTCGTTTGCGACATCGTATTGCAGCAAAATAATTTAGAGCACTTCACTGTCTAAAATGATATAAAACAAGTAAATAATCTTTTACACAACTTTGAAACGGGTGGAATTTTTATGTTTCGTGTTTCCGTATCATAGAGTTATTAGGACAATTGCTTAGAGTCTATACTTTATAACTGAGGGGGAAGTTCTTGAATAATATTAAATCTGCCGAGGATATTAATAGTGCAATGCTAAGCATTCATCCAGAGTTTTAAGTATCATTGTATTTGTTACTTTCATAGAAAATCTCTTTGGACATTATAAACGTTTGTTTAACTGGATTCGCATTTAAACACGGTATTTTTCTAAAGTTGTAACTATTAAAAATGCCTTCAAAACTATGCTTCTTAGCTATTGCTTTTAGGGATGCGAGGAAAATCGTCGTGGATTACCAGTCTCAGCGTACATGGATCGCAATAAACCACAAGTGGCCAAATTGCAGGTTTCGTTTATCACTCATCTTGTTTCACCTCTGGCTGATGCGATGTCTATAAGCGGTTTGCTACCGGTTGAAGGTGAGAAAAATACGTCATCCAAATCAATTATTTTATCTATATTTATCACTCATCTTGTTTCACCTCTGGCTGATGCGATGTCTATAAGCGGTTTGCTACCGGTTGGAGGTGAGAAAAATACGTCATCCAAATCAATTATTTTATCTATATTTATCACTCATCTTGTTTCACCTCTGGCTGATGCGATGTCTATAAGCGGTTTGCTACCGGTTGAAGGTGAGAAAAATACGTCATCCAAATCAATTATTTTATCTATATTTATCACTCATCTTGTTTCATCTCTGGCTGATGCGATGTCTATAAGCGGTTTGCTACCGGTTGAAGGTGAGAAAAATACGTCATCCAAATCAATTTTTTATCTATATTTATCACTCATCTTGTGTCACCTCTGGCTGATGCGATGTCTATAATCGGTTTGCTACCGGTTGATGGTGAGAAAAATACGTCATCCAAATCAATTTTTTTATCTATATTTATCACTCATCTTGTTTCACCTCTGACTGATTCGATGTCTATAAGCGGTTTGCTACCGGTTGAAGGTGAGAAAAATACGTCATCCAAATCAATTATTTTATCTATATTTGCTTATACGAATCGGCGTTTTCGAAATTACCTAGTCAAAATAGCAAAGTTAGGACGCATTGTGCAATGGGTTCGAATTTGTGCTTTTGATCGATTCGATAAGCTAAATTTTCATAACTCAGAAAGTATTATTCAATATATGTTTAACGTAATTCCTTGTTTTAATTTTAAATAATTGTGATTTTTATGATTTGTCAAGTATTCCACATTTCGGACTTAATGAAAAGTTGTCCTATGTGATTTTGCTTAGTTTGTAAAATAGCATGCACAGCGAACAGTGAATGGGTGTATTATCGCTTGAACTGAAGTAGCGATGCCTTGTCAGAACATAGTCGTCGCACATTTTGCATAACATAAAGTTAAATTGTTCAAATTTTTTTAAACATTATGAAGTTATTTAAATAGCTAACGCTAGTATTATCAGTCTTAGAGGTCTCTATATTTCTTCGTTTCAACTTGACCGTCATCATTGCTGGCAGTCCAGCACGTAAAGGTTTGCCATGCAATGGTTTTCCAATCCAATTTTTACCTTTTTACATAATGTTCGGCCGAACTTCCGCTCTAAGCTGTTTTGCCTCGTATATTGTAACGGCTCTGTATAGGTCAGTCATTGGTCGTTACTGTAGTGTATTTCTTTCCACGAGTGAACTATATTTTATACCAAATTCTAAGATATGGTTGAACGCAATTTAATTTCAGAAGGTGAAGCCGAGTCTCGGTTGATGGTAAATCTACAAAAGAATCACGATGCATGGGTTGACGAGCTAGAATCAGGGGTATGTTTAATAGGTTAATCCTTTCATGCCCGAATTAATTTGTCGTCTGATGTTTGACAAAATCAAGATACCAGTGAGCATTATAGGAGCTGCTACTCGATTTCTTAAGGCACCTCACAAATCGAGAAAAAGGCGTGTTCATACATAACGCAACAAACTAAACACAACACAACATGCGATGGGTCACTTTCGGCCTACTGGGCATGAAAGGGTTTGTCCCAACTTACAGTGAAGCAACAAAGATTACTTATAAAATAGTTACATGCTGCACGGTAAACTTAGCCATTCCGAATAAAACATTACTAAGCAATCATTGGTTTGGTAATCGAAAAGCTAATTTCAGTTGAATATTTTTCACAAATTCGAGAGATGTTTTCTTAACATTAAAGTGGAAAAAGTTTTTACACCGTTTATATGAATTTGAAAACTTAACTGTACCAGAATTTTCTAAAAGATGGTTTCAAACATGTCACATGAAAATAGCAACCTTAACTATTTTCCCATCAGATTCTCGCTGTAAAATTATACTTAATTCACACAGCGTCATAATGCGCAGACAACTTCTCAAGGGGGGGAGGGCGGTCGAGAACCGTATAGAAATGAATGAGTAAAGTCAAAACGCCAGTGTCATCAAATACGGCTTAACACCAGAAGTGCCATACTCTTCCATTATGCACACAGCCATAATAGTATAAAATTGCTACTAATAATAGTACACAGCCATGGGCTAAAGTATAATATATGGTAATACGGTAACATGGTAACACCAGAAGTGCCATACTCTTCCATTATGCACACAGCCATAATAGTATAAAATTGCTACTAATAATAGTACACAGCCATGGGCTAAAGTATAATATATGGTAATACGAAACAAAACAAAATATGTTTGCATCAATACTTTAAACGGCCATTATGCACACAGCCATAATAGTATAAAATTGCTACTAATAATAGTACACAGCCATGGCCTAAAGTATAATATATGTTAATACGAAACAAAACAAAATATGTTTGCATCAATACTTTAAACGGCCATTATGCACACAGCCATAATAGTATAAAATTGCTACTAATAATAGTACACAGCCATGGCCTAAAGTATAATATATGGTAATACGAAACAAAACAAAATATGTTTGCATCAATACTTTAAACGGCCATTATGCACACAGCCATAATAGTATAAAATTGCTACTAATAATAGTACACAGCCATGGCCTAAAGTATAATATATGTTAATACGAAACAAAACAAAATATGTTTGCATCAATACTTTAAACGGCCATTATGCACACAGCCATAATAGTATAAAATTGCTACTAATAATAGTACACAGCCATGGGCTAAAGTATAATATATGGTAATACGAAACAAAACAAAATATTTTTGCATCAATACTTTAAACGGCAACAATAAAAATTTATAGCTATTAACTCAGAACCACGCGATTATCAACAAACCACGGCAACGACTCGGCTCCATAAACATTGTCGAAATCGTTATACAACGTATTCGATTTCTGGCGTTGAGTCGACCTGTTTCATTATTGCTGTGGTGTCTATTTAGCAAATCGAATTTTTAATGGTTGGAAGCGCGATACATGGTACGTTGAATCCCTGCATGGGCATAACTCAACATTTCCTGTCCTCGTTTGATAAAATATTATTCAAAGTCGTATAAACTGGTAACATTTCGGTAGCATTTTTACGCATGATGTGTAATATATATATTTTAGGACTAGCGAATACTGTTCCTGTTCCTTTCACTCGCTGTCAATCAAGCTAATGTTCCCAGAAAAAACACAAAAATGCAATTGCTCAACCGATTCAACATTACTCGTCATTGCATTCTGAGAAGCGCATCGGTATTTTTGTGTTGTGCTATATGAATACGCAGTTGTTAGCAAATTATAAACCAACAATACTCAATAATTGAGTCAAACGTTGTCTTTATTATTTCAACAGCTTCCAGCCAGCCACTCGTCCGTACATGTTTTGGAGAAGCCGTACGAAATCGGAATGGTTGCAGCATCAGCAGAATGGGTTGCGTATAGTAGCTAATTTCAAATTGTCTTGCTGAAGTTCAGTTACTATAAAAATATAAACCGTCAACTTTACAATGGCTACCTCCACTGTTTATATAGCCATTCGTTGATTAAGCGCTTCATTAAAAAACCAACCAAACTATAGTAATGGTGATCGCTGATGCGAAGCTAAAGTGTTTTGATAAATCAATACTTAGTGTTTTAGCACGCGACTAAGATTATATGGTAAATTTAATATTTAATTAGAAAGACCGGCTGGAACCGTGATTTGCTCGATGATATTACACAAGCAAATCGTAGGCTCGATAATAGAAAATTAATTTATTTAATTGTATTAGCTAATTAATTAACAAACAACCATTTTAATTCGTAAAAAATAATATGACTGTGCCGATATCGACAACTGCAACTGGTGCAGATAATTATTTGTAAACTGAATTGATATTCATCGCAATGGTACTATTGATATTGAAATTTGGATTTGTTTTGAATTTTGAACGTATTTCGTCATTCAGGGGTGCAGTAAGAAGGGGGGCCCTGGCCAACTTTTCGGCAAAAATTTTCTTATGTTGCCTACAATTTTCTATTATACCCCCGCTTTAAGTCGGTCACCCTCCACTTTCCAATAGCGTGCTGCACCCCCGTTAAATTGTAAAACGGGTTTTGAAAATTCGAATATGTCATATTTAATAAAACACATTCTTGTATCGATATTCTGTAAATTGCTGTGTGTGATTGCAATGTTTAATGTTAAAAGCACTTGAGTGTAAGGAATAACTACGAGTAATCAATAAATATTATTCCTTGTGACCGGTCAGTCACCTTTGCCAGAGCCGCGTGACCGTAACCATGTAATGAGCGTATTTTGGATTTCATGGGCTCATGGAAAAAAATAATGATAATAGGAGCGCACCAATATGAGCTACACAGAGCATGAATTGTTCTCCAAAATGCGAACAAAAACCTTATATAGCTCAAGCGGTTGCGAAGATATGATCATATTCATTCATTTTGGATATAATGGACTCATTGAAAAGCCCTTTTGACCCAACCCTGCAGCGTGAACGACGAAAACAACATATAATTTTAGCTACATAGACGATTAATTGTTCTACGAATTGAAAACAAGAAAATCCATATACCTCGAGTGGTTATTAGCTTTTTCGTGTATTTTGGATCTCATCGGCACATTTTATAACCAATTTCGACCACAATACCACATCCCAAAAGAATCTCACAGCAAAGCATTACATACATTTTTATAGAGGGTTATTTACTCTTTAAGACGAGGTCAAACTGACTCAGATATCTACACAGGTTCTCAAGTTAATACAATAAGTAACGTGTTTCGCTTATAGGCCGACCCAAACCTTTTTGACCCGCTTTTTGAGTCAAGATATTAGAATCGGGCTTTGCGTCAATCTAAAAACAAATACAGACTTGAAGCTTTCAAATGAGCTATAGCACTAATCATTCCACCGTACCAAAGGCTAGTATTGCTTGTAACTCTAAAACACAATAACGGACTTTGTCAATTTTCATTATTCCGATGGCTAGTGAGTATTCTTACACTATGCACTCAAATTAATTTTTTGAGAACTTATTGTCTACTAAAGTGTAATGAGTCACAATAACGGACTTTGTCAATTTTCATTATTGTGATATCTAGTGAGTATTCTTCGCTTCGTTCGCTATACACTATGCACTCAGAATTCAATATTATATTTGAGAACTTATTGTCCACTAAAGTATAATCAGTCACAATAACGGACTTTGTCAATTTTCATTATTGTGATATCTAGTGAGTATTCTACGCTTCGCTCGGTATACACTATGCACTAAGAATTCAATATTAAATTTGAGAACTTATTGTCTACTAAAGTATAACCAGTCACAATAACGGACTTTGTCAATTATTCCGATGGCTAGTGAGTATTCTTCGCTTCGTTCGCTATACACTATGCACTAAGAATTCAATATTAAATTTGAGAACTTATTGTCTATACTATGCACTCAGAATTCAATATTAAATTTGAGAACTTATTGTCTACTAAAGTATAATCAGTCACAATAACGGACTTTGTCAATTATTCCGATGGCTAGTGAGTATTCTTCGCTTCGCTCGCTATACACTATGCACTCAGAATTCAATATTAAATTTGAGAACTTATTGTCTACTAAAGTATAATCAGTCACAATAACGGACTTTGTCAATTTTCATTATTGTGATGGCTAGTGAGTATTCTTCGCTTCGCTCGATATGCACTATGCACTCACAATTCAATATTAAATTTGAGAACTTATTGTCTACTAAAGTATAATCAGTCGCAATAACGGACTTTGTCAATTTTATTATTGTGATGGCTAGTGAGTATCTTCGCTTCGCTCGCTATACACTATGCACTCAGAATTCAATATTAAATTTGAGAACTTATTGTCTACTAAAGTATAATCAGTCACAATAACGGACTTTGTCAATTTTCATTATTGTGATATCTAGTGAGTATTCTTCGCTTCGTTCGCTATACACTATGCACTCAGAATTCAATATTAAATTTGAGAACTTATTGTCTACTAAAGTATAATCAGTCACAATAACGGACTTTGTCAATTTTCATTATTGTGATGGCTAGTGAGTATTCTTCGCTTCGCTCGCTATACACTATGCACTCAGAATTCAATATTAAATTTGAGAACTTATTGTCTACTAAAGTATAATCAGTCACAATAACGGACTTTGTCAATTTTCATTATTGTGATGGCTAGTGAGTATTCTTCGCTTCGCTCGCTATACACTATGCACTCAGAATTCAATACTAAATTTCAGAACTTATTGTCTACTAAAGTATAATCAGTCACAATAACGGACTTTGTCAATTTTCATTAATATGATGGCTAGTGAGTATTCTTCGCTTCGTTCGCTATACACTATGCGCTAAGAATTCAATATTAAATTTGAGAACTTATTGTCTACTAAAGTATAATCAGTCACAATAACGGGCTTTGTCAATTTTCGTTATTGTGATGGCTAGTGAGTATTCTTCGCTTCGCTCGCTATGCACTATGCACTCAGAATTCAATATTAAATTTGAGAACTTATTGTCTACTAAAGTATAATCAGTCACAATAACGGACTTTGTTAATTTTCGTTATTGTGATGGCTAGTGAGTATTCATTGCTTCGCTCGCTATACACTATGCACTCAGAATTCAATATTAAATTTGAGAACTTATTGTCTACTAAAGTATAATCAGTCACAATAACGGACTTTGTCAATTATTCCGATGGCTAGTGACTATTCTTCGCTTCGCTCGCTATACACTATGCACTCAGAATTCAATACTAAATTTCAGAACTTATTGTCTACTAAAGTATAATCAGTCACAATAACGGACTTTGTCAATTTTCATTAATATGATGGCTAGTGAGTATTCTTCGCTTCGTTCGCTATACACTATGCACTAAGAATTCAATATTAAATTTGAGAACTTATTGTCTACTAAAGTATAATCAGTCACAATAACGGACTTTGTCAATTTTCATTATTGTGATGGCTAGTGAGTATTCTTCGCTTCGCTCGCTATACACTATGCACTCAGAATTCAATATTAAATTTGAGAACTTATTGTCTACTAAAGTATAATCAGTCACAATAACGGACTTTGTCAATTTTCATTATTGTGATGGCTAGTGAGTATTCTTCGCTTCGCTCGCTATACACTATGCACTCAGAATTCAATATTAAATTTGAGAACTTATTGTCTACTAAAGTATAATCAGTCACAATAACGGACTTTGTCAATTTTCATTATTGTGATGGCTAGTGAGTATTCTTCGCTTCGCTCGCTATACACTATGCACTCAGAATTCAATATTAAATTTGAGAACTTATTGTCTACTAAAGTATAATCAGTCACAATAACGGACTTTGTTAATTTTCGTTATTGTGATGGCTAGTGAGTATTCTTCGCTTCGCTCGCTATACACTATGCACTCAGAATTCAATATTAAATTTGAGAACTTATTGTCTACTAAAGTATAATCAGTCACAATAACGGACTTTGTCAATTTTCATTGTTGTGATATCTAGTGAGTATTCTTCGCTTCGTTCGCTATACACTATGCACTCAGAATTCAATATTAAATTTGAGAACTTATTGTCTACTAAAGTATAATCAGTCACAATGACGGATTATGTCAATTTTCATTATTGTGATGGCTAGTGAGTATTCTTCGCTTCGCTCGCTATACACTATGCACACAGAATTCAATATTAAATTTGAGAACTTATTGTCTACTAAAGTATAATCAGTCACAATAACGGACTTTGTCAATTTTCATTAATATGATGGCTAGTGAGTATTCTTCGCTTCGTTCGCTATACACTATGCACTAAGAATTCAATATTAAATTTGAGAACTTATTGTCTATACTATGCACTCAGAATTCAATATTAAATTTGAGAACTTATTGTCTACTAAAGTATAATCAGTCACAATAACGGGCTTTGTCAATTTTCATTATTGTGATGGCTAGTGAGTATTCTTCGCTTCGCTCGCTATGCACTATGCACTCAGAATTCAATATTAAATTTGAGAACTTATTGTCTACTAAAGTATAATCAGTCACAATAACGGACTTTGTCAATTTTCATTATTGTGATGGCTAGTGAGTATTCTTCGCTTCGTTCGCTATACACTATGCACTCAGAATTCAATATTAAATTTGAGAACTTATTGTCTACTAAAGTATAATCAGTCACAATAACGGACTTTGTCAATTTTCATTATTGTGATGGCTAGTGAGTATTCTTCGCTTCGCTCGCTATACACTATGCACTCAGAATTCAATATTAAATTTGAGAACTTATTGTCTACTAAAGTATAATCAGTCACAATAACGGACTTTGTCAATTTTCATTATTGTGATGGCTAGTGAGTATTCTTCGCTTCGCTCGCTATACACTATGCACTCAGAATTCAATATTAAATTTGAGAACTTATTGTCTACTAAAGTATAATCAGTCACAATAACGGACTTTGTCAATTTTCATTATTGTGATATCTAGTGAGTATTCTTCGCTTCGTTCGCTATACACTATGCACTCAGAGTTCAATATTAAATTTGAGAACTTATTGTCTACTAAAGTATAATCAGTCGCAATAACGGACTTTGTCAATTTTATTATTGTGATGGCTAGTGAGTATCTTCGCTTCGCTCGCTATACACTATGCACTCAGAATTCAATATTAAATTTGAGAACTTATTGTCCACTAAAGTATAATCAGCCACAATAACGGACTTTGTCAATTTTCATTATTGTGATATCTAGTGAGTATTCTTCGCTTCGTTCGCTATACACTATGCACTCAGAGTTCAATATTAAATTTGAGAACTTATTGTCTACTAAAGTATAATCAGTCACAATAACGGACTTTGTCAATTTTCATTATTGTGATGGCTAGTGAGTATTCTTCGCTTCGCTCGCTATACACTATGCACTCAGAATTCAATATTAAATTTGAGAACTTATTGTCTACTAAAGTGTAATGAGTCACAATAACGGACTTTGTCAATTTTCATTATTGTGATATCTAGTGAGTATTCTTCGCTTCGTTCGCTATACACTATGCACTCAGAATTCAATATTAAATTTGAGAACTTATTGTCCACTAAAGTATAATCAGTCACAATAACGGACTTTGTCAATTTTCATTATTGTGACGGCTAGTGAGTATTCTTCGCTTCGCTCGCTATACACTATGAACTCAGAATTCAATATTAAATTTGAGAACTTATTGTCTACTAAAGTATAATCAGTCACAATAACGGACTTTGTCAATTTTCATTATTGTGATGGCTAGTGAGTATTCTTCGCTTCGCTCGCTATACACTATGCACTCAGAATTCAATATTAAATTTGAGAACTTATTGTCTACTAAAGTATAATCAGTCACAATAACGGACTTTGTCAATTTTCATTATTGTGATGGCTAGTGAGTATTCTTCGCTTCGTTCGCTATACACTATGCACTCAGAATTCAATATTAAATTTGAGAACTTATTGTCTACTAAAGTATAATCAGTCACAATAACGGACTTTGTCAATTTTCATTATTGTGATGGCTAGTGAGTATTCTTCGCTTCGCTCGCTATACACTATGCACTCAGAATTCAATATTAAATTTGAGAACTTATTGTCTACTAAAGTATAATCAGTCACAATAACGGACTTTGTCAATTTTCATTATTGTGATGGCTAGTGAGTATTCTTCGCTTCGCTCGCTATACACTATGCACTCAGAATTCAATATTAAATTTGAGAACTTATTGTCTACTAAAGTATAATCAGTCACAATAACGGACTTTGTCAATTTTCATTATTGTGATATCTAGTGAGTATTCTTCGCTTCGTTCACTATACACTATGCACTCAGAATTCAATATTAAATTTGAGAACTTATTGTCTACTAAAGTATAATCAGTCACAATGACGGATTTTGTCAATTTTCATTATTGTGATGGCTAGTGAGTATTCTTTGCTTCGCTCGCTATACACTATGCACACAGAATTCAATATTAAATTTGAGAACTTATTGTCTACTAAAGTATAATCAGTCACAATAACGGACTTTGTTAATTTTCGTTATTGTGATGGCTAGTGAGTATTCATTGCTTCGCTCGCTATACACTATGCACTCAGAATTCAATATTAAATTTGAGAACTTATTGTCTACTAAAGTATAATCAGTCACAATAACGGACTTTGTTAATTTTCGTTATTGTGATGGCTAGTGAGTATTCATTGCTTCGCTCGCTATACA
>JASANE010022435.1:0-55388 GCA_030248225.1 Trileptium ribeirensis | reverse complement strand
CTGAACGTTGTATATAACAAAAAATATGTATGGCGACATTGTTTGGTGATGTGGAATTTAAAGAATTGTATATATTTTTAGTGGAAATATAAAGTGATAATAATTTTGTTAAAGATGGTGTTGTGTCGGAAGAAAGCTTTGCAACAAAACGTGCTGATACTGACAATAATAATTTTGGTATTGGCTGAAAGAACAGTATTCTTGTGACTGGCCAAAGCTTAATCTACAAATGCAGAGACTAAAAAGACAAAACGGAAAAATTTATTGCGTTGACACATATTGAAAAACATTGGAATTTGGAATAATTAAAAAACATGTGGACATATTTTGTCACTTGTAGCAGAATCTGAAAAAGTATTGCCGCTCATAAAAAATACAGTATTTTGGTGTCTATCCTGAAAGTTCAGTAAGCATATTTCAGATTTGATATAATTTGTGTCCGTCATAATTCTTGGTATATTCGCATTTGGCTACCGTTGTCCGTTCATAATTGGTTTTTAATATATCAACAACATCACATAGCTAACGGCTGGCATCTTTTCCTTCATGACTAATAGTTCTTCAATAATGCAGTGGTTTCAGCTCAAAACGTAGACTCTTTGAGTCGAATTATAGCGAAATTTTTAAACTACGTCATATCTTATTTCCAGGCAATGTTTTATTAAATAATCGCATTATTTTTTAACTCAGGTGATTATACGGGGGGCGTAGAGGTTTGAACCTCAAAAAGGTCCAACCGCAAGCTGTATTTAATATAATAATCTTTTTCCTGAGGGCTCCTCACCCCCGCCGTGCACAGAATATATACCCGCCTGGCAAAAATAGAGTGAAAATTGGAGAAATATTAGGGGTAAAATTGGCAAAAAAATTGGAGTATTAGAAATGATTTATCGCAAATTGCAAAAATCGGGTGAAAAATTTTAAGTTCCAAAAAAATTTAGAAATTTACTCACCATGTGACCATCTACACCCTCACCTAACCAGACACCTATGTGCTAGAATGAACTGAAGTAATGAATGTGTTAAATGTCTCCTACTAATTTTCTCGAGCCCGTAAATAACAACTTGCATATAAATATGATATTGGGCCAATGTAATCTTTAGGGGCGGAAGTGAAATGCATACCATGCCGTTCTCGATATACTAAGCCTAAACCTTAGTCTTAGCCTAAGCTAAAGTCCCTGTATGATCCATGTACTAAGCCTAAGCCTAAGTCGGGGGGCTCCCACCCCTCGAACCCCCCGCTCTAAGCTGTTCTTTTTTCTAACGTTATAACGTCCGACCATAAAGGCCTGATATTGTATTAAAATCAATACTTACTGCTCGGCCATTACATGGCGCGTACAACAATGCTTTCGTTATTTACATGTATTCAAACCGTTGACACTAGATAACGTTTGTTGCAAAAAGAATATGAGAGCGCTAAACCACTTAAACCTTACTTGATAGGTACCGGTTGTTTTATATCAGTCGTTTCCGAACAAGCTTGGACCAAATTAAATTGACTACAACAACATTGTAATTTCAGACTATGTATCATTGTCGCAATAGTCGTATTATGTATATATTTATTCTATGTATGATATGCACACCAGTACAATCGCTGTACAATATGGCACACCAAGCCTACTTTAAATCCAGAAATGAGCTCGGAATAGCAATGTATCTCTGGCCCTATGAATAACAAGGACATTGTTATTTGACAAGGTAACAATGCTACGATGTAACATGTTAAATCCATATGTTTATCCATGCAAACTATGGAAACAATGTTTCAAAATTTAAGATAATGTTCGCAACGTTTTGCGAAATACGTTTTAATGCTAATATCACTGCTACGAAAGTTTTTTTCAGAAGTCTAACCGTTATAATAACCACAAAACATATGTTGACTGCCAAAATATTAGCGGCGCTAAGTGTCTTGTTTTGTGTTGTAAGGTATTAATACTCAAAATGGCAGTGATTCGGCATAGTGAGCTACAGGGGTTTAAAATATTTCAAACATTGCAAATTTTAATGGCACTTTAGCCGTTTTGTTGTACCTATAGTGAGTCTCCATATGCCAATCGAATAATTTTCGAACAAATGCTGAAGAAGCATTTCCTAATATTATATTGATATCGTAATAAAGGAGAAATTTCTTGCCGTCGCAATAGCCGTTGAGCCGCCGGCAGTCCGCTCTGCCGCTAGCCGGAGGTGAGCCGCGGACCAGCCAACAAGCTGGTGACTCGGTGGCCGGCCGTCGAGCCGTCGGCCGGCCCAAAATTTTATCCACGCTATCCGTTACTTAACACTGTTGCAGAGCAGTTATATATATGCCGCATTAACACATGACTATGTGGCATATATACCGAAATCCGGGAAAATAATTTGATTTTTACGATATTCTGTATATCGCACGTGTTAAAGGCACGAGTTTCCAGGGGAGTGGCCGGGTTCTCGAGGTGAGGCTTAGCCTGCCAAGTGCTGAAATATCGAAGATGGTCGGGGGCGAGTGCGACAGCCTCGGCGTGTATGTGCTCGGCGTGGGTAAAATAACATCTTGGATGGGGGTATCATGACCCGGGGAGCGACACATCGCGCTGAGGGGCGGGTGCGACACATCAGGTAGATACCATGTATGAGCATGTACGCTGTATATAAAAAGTAATTAAAAATTGCATAGACAAATTTATTTTTCTGCTGGAGTTTTTTTATTTTAACTGGATATTTTATAAATTTGGCATATAAAGGAAGTAAAACTTAATTCATTATAAGAGCTGGGGCAATTTACTTTTATCGTCTATTGTTTGGTTTGTTCACCAAACAATTGGAAACCGCTTCGTGTTTCGGCTGATAGTCTACAAACTGTGAATGTCATTCTTTCTTTACATATTGTCATAGGATAGGAGGTTACACCTGAGGAGATCGGACTTCCCTCGGCACTAAACGCCGACCGAACCCACCCTCCCACCGGCAGGTGCAGCAATTCCCCATTACCGGCCGGCTGGCTGGTTCCTTTCCCCTGAGACCTCGGACCACGAGTATGCAACACTTCCGTGCATTAAATCATTTTATAGCTTGTACGACATGATATGCTTGCACTGCTTTGAGCATATTACGTTGTAAAGATCTAGGACTGACTAAACAGAAACGTTATTTTAATCAGTTAGTTGATTAGCACATGCGTTTCTAATGCGTAGCAATCCGAATGGAACTGCTGCGAGAATTCATCTTTTCCATAAGACACCTTGTATATATTTTTCCTGTGGTTCAGGACCACGGCAACACACGTTTCAGATTATATTTCAGATACAGAGGAATTATTGTGATGCATATCTTAGCAATAATTTCTCATAATCAATAAAACTATAAAATTTATTCTATAAAGGAAAGACATTAAGATCATACATGCTCGTTGTTGCAGACGTGCAAAATTCTCCTGAATCTCGGAACCCCACCCCCATAATGACTTCGCCGATCTCCCACTAGAAGATAACATGATGCCCATGAGGCTTCGCACCACCCCTTTTCCTGCAATCGCCGCGCACCCCCCCGCTTCCTCGGCGAAGACGGCACGCAGAAAACTTCTATATAAATAGGAAAAATTTTGCCAAAAATCTGGGGCAAAGTGGGGAAAATTAAGAAAAATTTTGAGTCCCAAGTCACTTCGAAAACATTTCATCGTGACGACTTGTAACTTCTTTAACCGACGGTCGCAACATCTCGCCTGGTGAGGACAAAGGCCGCTGTCCATCCTGGGACATTGATCCTCACCCATGCAAGATTAAGATGTTAATGAATTATTTTACTCTTTACGGAACGAGCACTATCGCTTTTTCAGTTAAAAATTTGATTTTGCCTTAAATTAAAATATAGTTATATATAAGCACTGGGTTTAGTGCCGTAGCGCTATATAACCATCGCCCCGAGCTAAATGGTTCACAAAATATATATTTATCACAAATTATTTCATAACAAGCATGACGTATTATACTACGGTGGATTATATAATATAATGTACTAGGACCAGTTTTGGCCCTAAGGGATCCCAGCTGCACCACCATTTTTCTTAGTTGTGGTGCCCGGACAACCCCGGCTTCCACGACTCCCCGGTGATCTACGCGATGACCTAATGGAACCGCTTAGCTTAGCAGTTTGCCGGTGGGTTAACTAGGGTGTTCGGCTTGGCTCCTATGTTGGCCCACGTGTCTAATGGTACGAAGGCTCCCCTAGGGAAAGTCGAATCCTAAAGCCCGCCGACAGGTAGTAAGGCTTACTGCGCCTCTCCTCATACTACACTTAATTCCCTAAGCAGTGTTCTCTGATTCTAGTATAACCTAACAAGGCTTCCCCGTTTGTCCCGGACAAGTGTGATGTCTTAACCCATTGACTAGTGTGATGCCCAGTCGCGGTCCTAGTAGTGACCTAGGGTTGAGCGTGCCCTTTGACGCCATTCTCCCGCTCCAATCCTGAAGCAATGCACGACTAGCCCCGAAACCTAGACTATGACCACAAGTCAATCCTAATGGTGGCCACGTTGGGGTATGATCACAGAAATTTCGTTACCTATACCAACACTAGGGCACTGAGGCGAAGGCCCCAGTCCCTTGAATACCTAGACTTGGGATCTAACGATTATCGGGAATTCAAGTACTAAAATGCAAGGGGTGTCGGACTCTAATTCTCGAGCGGGCGGTGCCAGGAAACGAACTATGCGATGCGATAATTAGCAGTGAAGGGTCGCGGCAGAGGGAAATTCCTGATAGTTCAGGCATACACGTGTACTGAGCTGGATGCAACTGGAGAGTAGGTCCAGTAAATTAAGCGGAGAAAAGCGAGGATGCTAGCGCCAGCGAAGCTAAGTTAAAAAGGCGGAGCAATCTTGATAAATTTAGGTTCACTACTGCACGAAATTTGATTTCGAGCTTGTTATTTAGTCTCCAGTAAAGCTTAATCCTAGATTTTCTTAGGAAACTTGATCTATTTACAAAACGTTTCGAGCTGCTAGAGAAAATTACACACCGTTCAACGGTTTTACTGTCGAAACCAATTTTTTGTATTTTGTACACTCCATGAACACCACCCAATCGGGGTGTACGACAAACTATTTATAGCATTCATAGTACAACAGAATTTAATTCGGGTACCCTGCAAGATACCCCGATGCAATTGTTATTTCCTTAATGAACCCAATATCCTTAGCCAATATTTGATAGAGCAAGGCTCGTCAGTTTAATTCTCTTACCCATGAAAAAGCTATCCCTTTTACCAACGAAAATGCTGTTTGCCTAGTGATCTGCAATATTTATCCTCTACGCATTGAAAACCCCAGATGAAAAAACAGGACTGAGGGTCCATAAATTTTGTGCATTTGCGACAGAGGCTGGAGTAGCAAGTGAGCGACCTGACTCGGTTTAGCGTGAAGTTCGCTCCCAGGAGTCCGGGAAAGGGTGCCGATGTGGATTCCCCTCGTAGTTGCACGGTCAGAAAACCCACATCCCACCAAAGTTTGATACGATCTGCTCACCGACGGCTCCAGTCTCTATTTCGTTCTATGCTCAGCTAGTTAGCCTCTTAAAATTTTTATCAAGTTCTGGTCCGCAGTCGTTTGCATCACATACTAACCAGGAATGAAAGAAACAGCGGACGAATGGGGATTCGACGCTGCTGCACCATTCCAGACGACCGGGGAACAACTCATGTCGCCCGAGGATGCAAAAACACTCCTACCACCACGTATAGATCTTACCTAGACTTTAGTTAGGTGTGTCCTCTGACTACGGTCCTACGTACTATAGGTTTCGCTTGGTCCTATACACAGAAACGAACATCAACCGAGACAGTCACGGGTCGTCACCCGTTGTAAACAATCTAGAATACCCTTTAGGGGAGTGCTGAAAGCGGTCTGGGCCCCGTGACCTGCCGAGACGACACGTCAGGGGAAGCTGAGGCTTTCGATCAAGGGCCGCAACTCCCAGGGCTCCCGGTCACAGTAGCTGCACGACTTGGGGTGCCTGGGTTCCTTCCCATTTTTGTGAAAATAAGCGCAACTCCCAAAATTTACAGAAAACACCGCGGGGTATGCCTCGGGAAATGCCAAAACCGCGACGATGGTCGCGACTGTCTCGAACATCCTAGAAATAGTGAAAGACGCCGGCTTACTCCCACCGCATAGCGCGATGCCACTCGGAAAACTTGATCCTACACCTTGAAGCAGAGAATTTTGATCACTCCTAGGACCTGCGAACAAAAAGAAAACGTCCAAGGAGCGGGGAACCAGTCGAGATGCACGTGAGCACCAATTTGGAACAATTTAGTATAGTTTTGCGAATTTTGACGGGGCCCGTCCTTTACGGGCGCGCGGAGCATCCTTCCGACACTCCAGCGTCCGCAAAGGGCAGCCCTTGCGTGCTTGCGAAAAACCCCCAACTTCCAGGCGAGGCTCTCCACCTTGGGGGCACGGCGAAAGGCCATCCTGGTTCGAACAAAACTAAAAAACCCACCTAACACGAAAACCCAAAATAAAGCAAAAACCCTACTTAATGGCGACAACCGCCACAATTCTACAAGCTCAAAACTCGACTGGTCCCAATCGTGGAATTGGGCAGTCTCTTTTATGAAATTATATCTAGAGACCTATTTCGCTTTTTAGCCCAATTTTTGTTTGTCTCAGCAAGCAACTGTTTTTGTTAGATTATTCAGTGACCAACGCAGCGGTATACAAGTGATTCATGATTTATAAATAAATAACTATATCACTAGTAAATATTGTTATACCTTATATTAGACTCAACAATATTTTAACTCCTAAAAAGCGGAAAAGAAGTTATATCTAGAGATCTATTTCGGCTTTTAGCCCAATTTTTTGTTTGTCTCAGCAAGCAACTGTTTTTGTTGGAATATTTATTGACCAACGCAGTGGTATACAAGTGATTCATGATTTATAAATAAATAACTATGTAACTAGTGAATATTGTTATACATTATATTATACTCAACAATACTTTTAACTCTGAAAAAGCGGAAATGAAATTATATCTAGAAACCTATTTCGCTTTTTAGCCCAATTTTTTGTTTGTCTCAGCAAGCAACTGTTTTTGTTGGAATATTTATTGATCAACGCAGTGGTATAGAAGTGATTCATGATTTATAAATAAATAACTATGTCACTAGTGAATATTGTTATACCTTATATTAGACTCAACAATATTTTAACTCCTAAAAAGCGGAAATGAAATTATATCTAGAAACCTATTTCGCTTTTTAGCCCAATTTTTTGTTTGTCTCAGCAAGCAACTGTTTTATTGGATTATTTATTGACCAACGCAGTGGTATACAAGTGATTCATGATTTATAAATAAATAACTATGTCACTAGTGAATATTGTTATACCATATATTAGACTCAACAATATTTTAACTTCTAAAACGCGGAAATGAAATTATACCTAGAGACCTATTTCGCTTTTTAGCCCAATTTTTTTTGTCTCTACAAGCAACTGTTTCTATTGTATTTTTTATTGGCCAACTCGTCGGTATACAAATGATTTATGATTTTAATAACATTAATATTACATTTAATAATATATATGTTGCACATTTTAAATATTTCCTAAAGAAGACTCGAAGCTAGGTTTTGTCAACTTTTGGGCAAGTCAAACCTTGTATTTCCTCTCCCCAAGACATCACATTACACTGATTTCAATTTCAACCTTAAAACTAACATGAATTAATTTCCCTGGAGAGACATTGACTCTACCAAAGGGGCAACTTTTATAATCTCTCTTGTCAGGACATTTTATACTATTTTGGGCATAGGGGTTCATAACTTTCTTTATTCGGGCTATATGGTTCCTATATTTCAAAATACTAATAATCTAAAAACTAAAATCTGATAATATTCAATATTTTCAAAACCAAATACCGGAATTGATTCTATTTTCAAAACTTTCCCAAGAGTGTGTGGTGGTTATGCTTCCCGAGCGGAATGGCACGCGGCCGCACCTTGGGTAACCACCCCATTTTATTCCTATTTTGGGGACTATTATTTCCTAAATACGGGTCGAAATTCACAAATTTATTAATTCCCTTACTTTTGGTTCAAATAACACATTTCTCTCTGATTCATTATTAATTTCTCCCGGTGGAGTGTATCATATATCGTCCTCGGTAGGGTAACACCCATCCTCACCTGGGTGAACCCCTTACATACCTCTATTTGGTGATACATTACTTCTATACCCTGACACGATACTACATTTTATTCAAAATTCAACTTTTTCACTTTATTAGTAAAATTATAAATATATTAGGGTTTCATCAACTAAAAACAAATTCTATCCTAAAGTGGGACTACATTTCATCTTGTCCCTGATCTAAAAAACACTCTATCCGTCCCACAATCCTATTTCCCTTAACCTTTGGTGTCTTCCAGCTTTCACCATTTTCCTTCCAAAATTAAATACGTTACTATATGATTTTCTAACTTCATACTAGGATAAGGGTTTCACAAACTAACCCAGGGGGTTCCCACTATCTATTCCTATCCTAAAAACTACCTGATTCCTATGGGATACCTAATAGCACCCCTAAATTTCCTCCATTTCGATCCTACAAATTTCCAAAATTACTAAAATTTTAATAATATTATTATTAAGTAATATTTATTTTCTAAATAAATTTTCTTAGCTACCATTTTACTGTTGTGTAATTTGACTGGCTTGGTAGCGTGACAATATGGCCGGCAGTATTATAGTTATTGTTGTTGCTGTTTGGTCGACGATGTGTAGTGGTAATGTGTGATGAACGACGTGTGTTGTGTTTCATTACGATTTTCAGTTTTTTTATATAATTCTTTTTTTGCTTATCGATTTTCCTTGTTGCGGTATTATTATGCGAGTTATCGTCACGGCGGTAGCGTTGTTTTTTTAATTACTTTACGGCTTCTCCAGGTGGTAATATCATATTACTTATGACTTACACCCATCTTAGTGCTTTTATAAAAATTGGTTTCGTGTTTCCCATACCTCTAGGTTCAAGTTTACTGACACACTTTGGAGTATTAGGTACGTCATCATTAGGCCCACCCACAGTTAAATATACTGGCCGTACCCTTACACATCATTAGGCATACGTTCTAGTGGCATAACAGGAGGTTACCCACTACTCTGGACCCTGCCGAGGTGGCGGGTGTGCTAGGCAAAGTAAGCCCTAGCCGGGTTTAAGGCAGACCAGAAAAGGGCAGCCCATCCCCTGAACGGGAACCTCTGGGTGGGATTGGTCTTTCTCCCTTTCCGGCACCTTTTTACCACCCGTTGGACACCAGGCTGCCACACCATGGGCTGCTCTATCGTCGAAGGCTGTGACATTGGCCGCATACTCTAGGGTGGGGCCTAGTTACCGGAACTAGGTCTTTGCGTAAGCCTCGCCTAGGGGTTTCCCAATGCACAGGCCGGGTAAATTTTACGCTTAGGGGCTTGACAGTTATGGTCCAACACCCACGTTCTATTTAGGGGCATCCTGTGTCACTTGTCCTGTCCACACTAACACATAAATCTTTGTTCGATTTTTCAGGTTTTTGCGATCCACGAATATCCGATTCTTTTGGCTACTACGACTTAGTATTTATATACATGTTAAAGTACACTTAAAGTTAATTCTTTTGCCTCCAAAAATCTACAAAAAATATAAAAATTGTTATAAGTTTCTAAAACTCACTTGTGTCCTAGGCTAGTCCTTATGCTATGCCAATACTTTGTTAATGGGTAACTACTGCATTTCTAGTGCATAAGGCTAGATATTGTTAAGTTTTTTGTACGAATTATCTTGTAATACTAACATTGTTACTCATTTTGTTTACAAATTTTCAATTTAACAATGGGCATTAAAATTCTTTCAAGGGAACTCGTGTTGTTGAACCGATCCGAGCGTATTCCTAGGTACTTTGTTGTTTCATACGTTCACCTAACAGTGCTGGTCACCCATCAAGGTACACGTGTTGTCCCTTACGCTCGTAGCGACCTATCCCTAGGGCTCTTAGCTTTACCAGTGCTGTGCACCCATAAAGCCTCATTATCCTACCCCTAGGGCTAACGCTGTGGCGCGTATATGTTACAAGGTTATAATGCTATTGCGTTACTCGTTATTTTATTTTAGGCGAACTGTATATAGACATAGCTTTAGCGCTCTGATGCAATTTTTCTTTAGCCCATACTAATATTACCTACGAAACAGGTAATACGTTTTGTTTATTGTGTAGGACCTGAATGGTATCAGGAAAATCCAGAGTGTATCATTATGTAGCTTATAAGCTTTGGACCTGACGGTTACAAATGCCTTCTTTAGCTCCATACCCTGTCTTACCTCGGGCCGCATTGCTGAGTTAAGCCAGAGCTTGGATGCCTTCAGAGCTAATGCAGCTCACTCCTCCCTTAATACTGACAAACTATAAATAAAACTAAAAGTAAAACAATGTTATCTCATTACTTTCTTTTAAAAAAATAAGTTTACATAAAAATTTTGGTTAACAAATGTTATCAATTGTTACTCGAACACTTTTGACAATGATACCTTCAAAGAAATATTGTCACATTAAAATTAGTCTTTTCATTTGCTAGCATTACTGGATGCCATTCTAAATTTAGCTGTTCACGGGTCTACTCGGGCGCACCGTGACAGTATTAAGTTTTGTTGGAGACCACAACAAGAGTTTCTAAAGATCTCTAGATTAAATCCTACACCAGCCTACACGGGCATTAAAAAACTCTAAAAATTTCATACAAAACTTTACCGCAAATTATCAAAATAGTACAGACACGCTACTCGAGCTCGCTGTAGTTTAAAGTTAACTTTTCATTTCTTAAAACCATATATAGGTAACTTCGCATTTTTGGAATTCAAATCTTACATAACGCTTTAACTTTCCATCAAAATTTACTTTTTATAAAATCTATTTCTCTCTTAACTTAATACGACGGCTCGTTATGCGAACTTGCCACGGTATACGTAAGCACAGTCACTCGAGCTTGCCAACGCTGACCAAAATTTCTTAAATTTAGTTTTAAATTTAACCGAACCAATCTTTAGGCTTTTATAATACCAAAATTCATTACCCAAGGCTCGTCCCTTGGACTCGCCGGGGCATAACTATTGATAGTGCAGATACTCGAGTTCGCTATCTAACTTTTACCTTACACAAAATAAATTATTTCAAATTCGCTAGGGCTGAAAGGTGCCGAGTGCACAAAATCAAGCCAAACTAAATTTTAAACCTTTATTTCAAGTAAACTTTCTTGCCCCTGGTTTCTCTAATCCCTTCACCCCCCAAAGAGTTTTATTCAAATAGTATGTAAGTCATAACCAATGCCCCACTTAAATCACTCAGGCAATTATTTAACGTACCTTACTCATTACACACGGCCAACTCAATTTATTTTAGGAATGGTTATATGATGATACAACCTTGATATTCCTGCCCGGAACAATGACATGTCTACCACTGGGAAATCGCGTAACTTTTCCGTGACAAAGGGTATCTCCGACCGCTGGTAGACTGGTCCATCCCCTTTGGTGGCTCCTTTCCCCTAATCTTGACTTTACTTATATTTTTGGGTAATTTCCGAACTCGCTCTGCTCTCGCCCACTTTCCTTTGGCCACCATTGGAGATGTCGGTTACGTTTTGGTAAGAAACGTGCCGTGGAGAAGGCCGATAAGCTCACAATAACATTAATTGGGTCACGGATGTTTTTTGAGTTAGTGAATTACAAATTCCCGAAATTAGTTAACTTGTGAGAGCATTCATTATATATGTACGAAAATAATTGTGGGTGCCTGAATTAAGTTTGCTATGCACAATAGCTGGAATTCGTAATCAGGCTTTTGTGCCCGATTTGGCAATTATCATTTCGCGGGCTTCGTCGCGACTTGTGGTAATAAATAATTTCGCATGGATTTTGCACCATTTTAACAAATATTATTTGGTGCTTTGGTAAACGCTTAATTTAGTTTTTTCGAATCGTCGAATAAGTATACACAAAAATTCAACATCAACGTTTTTTGGTGCTTCTCCGATGCGAACGGCGTTCATTTTTTACAGTTATAACATATGTTGTTTTATGGATTAGGAACGGAGGTAATATTTTTCTTGTTGGAAATATGGTCATGTATTATGAATTATGTGATGAAGCTAGTTTGCTGATAATTTTTAAATATAAATATTATAGCATTGGCTAATATTTCGGTTCAGACATTATGGACTGATGGTTTCTGAAATTACGTTTTATGGTTTCTAATATTACGGTAATATAGTGAATTGTGATGAAATAGGAACATTTTGAAGGACAATTGTGGTTAAATATTAAATCTGTGATTAACGTTACTTGACAGTGTGAGCTTATCGGCCTTCTCCGCGGCACGTTTCTTACCAAAACGTAACCGACATCTCAAATAATGGCCAAAGGGAAATGGGCGAGAGCAGAGCGAGTTCGGAAATTACCCAAAAAATATAAGTAAAGTCAAGATTAGGGGAAAGGAGCCACCAAAGGGGATGGACCGGTCTACCAGCGGTCGGAGATACCCTTTGTCACGGAAGAGAGTTGCGCGAGTTCCCAATGGTAGACATGTCATTGTCCCGGGCAGGGATATCAAGGTTGTATCTGGATCACATAACCGTTCATAAAATAAGTTGGGTTGGCCGTGTGTATAATGAGTAAGTGTACTTTAAACAAATGCTTGAGTGATTTAAGTGGAGCATTAGTTGTACCTTATGTACTATTTGAATAAAACCCTTTGAAGTATGAAAGGATTAGAAAAACTAGAAAAATGTGAGCTTACTTGAAATAAAAGTTTAAAGTTTAGCTTGGCTTGATTTTGTGCACTCGGCACCTGTCAGTCGCAGCGAATTTGAAATAATTTATTTTGTGTAAGGCAAAGTTTAGATAGCAAACTCGAGTATCTGTGCTACCAATAATTATACCCCGGCGATGTCCACAAGACGAGCCTTGGGTAGTGAGTTTTGGTATTATAAAAACCTAAAGATTGGTTCGGTTAAATTTAAAATTTAATTTAAGTAATTTTGGTCAGCGTTGGCAAGCTCGAGTAATTGTGCCATCCACGCTTAAGTATACCGTGGCAAGTTCGCATAATGAGCCGTGGTATTAAGTTAGAGAGAAATAGATTTTACAAAAAGCAAATTTTGATAGAAAGTGAAAGCGTTATACAAGATTTGAATTCTAAAAATGTAAAGTTATCCATATATGGTTTTAAGGAATGAGAAGTTATCTTTGAACTACAGCGAGCTCGAGTAGTGAGTCTGTAGTATCTTGATAATTTATTGTAAGATTTTTTGCAAAGCTTTTCTGTCATCTGCTGTGCCCGTGTAGGCTCTTGCAAAATGGAACCTAGAGTTCTTTAAAGACTTTTGTTCATAGTCACTGACAAAACTTAACACTGTCACGATGCGCCCGAGTAGGCCCGTGGACAGCTGAATTTAGATTGTCATCGAGTAATGTTAACTAATGAAGTTGGTATTTTTGATAACAAAATATTTATTGAGAAATCTGATTAGCAAAAGGGTGTTCGAGTAACCGTTGATAACATTTGTTACCCTAAATGTTTCTGTAAATTTTGGAAGTAGAAATAATAAAAAAACTTGGTTTTACTTTTAGTTCTTGTTAACAGTTCGTGGATTTATAAAGGGAAAGATGAGCTGCATTAGCTCTGAAGGCGTCCAAGCTCTGGCTTAACTCAGCAATGCGGCCCGAGTTAAGACAGGGTATGGAGCTAGAGAAGGCATTTGTAACCGTCAGGTCCAAAGTTTATAGATTGTATAGTGACACACTTAGGAATGTCCTGATACCGGTTAAATATTGACCAATGAATAAAGTGTATTACCTGTGTCGTGTGTAATACTAGTAAGGAATGCAAAAAGATTGCACCAGGACTCTAGAACTATTGCTATATACAAGTTGCCTGAAATAAAAAATACGTACTGCAATAACGATATAGCCTAATAACGTGCACGCGCCACAGCGATTGCCCTAAGGGTAATATAAGGAAATTTTATGGGTGCCCAGCACTTGTAAAGCTAAGAACCCTAGAAGCAGGTCGCCGCGAGCGTAAAGGAGACATGTGTATCCTGATAGGTGTCCAGCACCGTTAGATGAACATATACAACAAAGTACCTAAGAATACGCTCGGATTGGTTCAACAACACGAATTCCGTTGAAGAAATTTTAATGCCCGTTGTTAAATTGAAAATTTGTGAACAAAATGAGTAACAATGTTAGTATTATAAGATTATTCGTACAAAAAAAACCAGAAAACTTAACAACATTTAACCTTATGCACCAGAAATGCAGCAGTTAACCAGTAACAAAGTATTGGCGTAGCGCTAGGGCTAGCCTAAGACACCAATGAGTTTTAAAAACCCATAACAATTTTTATATTTTTGAGACAAAGGTTTTAACTTTAAGCGTACATTACAAAGTATATAAATCATAACTCGTAACCTCCTAAGAAAATCGTAATATTCGGAAATCGTGGAAACCTGAAAAATCGTACAAAGTTTATGTGTTAATGTGGACAGGACAAGTGACACAGGATGCCCCCTAAATAGAACGTGGGTGTTGGCCCATAACTGCCAAGCCCCCTAAGCGTTTAATTTCCCCGGCCTGTGCATTGGGCAACCCCTAGGCGAGGCTTACGCGAAGACACAGTTCCGGTAACTGTGTCCCACCCTAAGGCATGCTACCAATGTCACAGCCTTCGACGATAGAGCAGCCCATGGTGTGGCAGCCTGGAGTCCAACGGGTAGTAAAACGGTGCCGGAAAGGAAGAAAGACCAATCCCACCCAGAGGTTCCCGTTCAGAGGATGGGCTGCCCTTTTTCTGGTCTGCCTTTAAACCCGGCTAGGGCTTACTTTGCCTAGCACACCCGCCTCCTCGGCAGGGTCCAGAAAAGTGGGTAACCTCCTGTTACGCCACTAGAACTTATGCCTAATGATGTGTAAGGGTACGGCCAATATATTTAACGGTGGGTGGGCCCTAATGATAACATACCTAATACTGCAAAGTGTGTCAGCAAACTTGAACCTAGATGTATGAGAAACACGAAACCAATTTTCATAAAAGCACTAAGATGAGTGTAAGTCATAAGTAACATGATATTACAACCTGGGGAAGCCGAAAAATAATGAAAAAAAACAACGCTACCGCCGTGACGATAACTCGCATAATAATACCGCAAAAAGGAAAATCGATAAGCAAAAGAAAATTATATATGGAAGAAAAAAGAAAAAAAACTGAAATTCGTAATGAAACACAACACACGTCGTTCGTCACACACTATATCTACACGTCGTCGACCCAACAGCAACAATAATAATTATATTTATAATACACAGCGCATGCGCAGATTAGTCACCAAAAGCCAACATTTTACACACAAGAAAAAAATAGCTAAATAAAATTTATTCAGTAACCATTATTAAATTATATATTTAATATATAATTTTATACAAATTTGGGAAATTTTAGGGTTAAAAATAGGGGTATTATTGGGTATCCCGTAGGAGTTAGGTAGTTTTCAGGGTAGGAATAAATGGTGAGAACCCCCTGGGATGGTTTGAAAAACCCTTATCATCGTATGAAATTAGAAAAATCAAATATTAACGTGTTTAATTTTGGAAGGAAAAATGGTGAAAATTTGAAGAATCCAAGGGTGATTAAGAATGGAATAATAATGGGATTAGGCTATCCCAGCCCTGGAAAAAATAGAGAATATACCCCGGTAGTAGAATAAAGTCTGCCCTTGATGGATAAAATCCTAATATACCCATGAATTTGATAATACGTGAAAAAGTGGATTTTTAGGTAAATTTGAAAACTGACTTAAGGTAGAAGGGTGAAGTATTTTAAGATAGGAGTGTTTAAAAGGATTTACCGGAGTAAGGATGGATGTTACCCTACCGGAAATAACACATAATATACCCCATCGAGAGAAATTAAGAAACCGAAGAAAATTATTTTATTTAAATCAAAAACAAGGAAGTTTGTAAATTTGTAAATTCCGACCCGTGTTTAGAAAATAATAGTCCCCGAAATAGGAGTGAAATGGGGTGGTTACCCAAGGTGTGGCCGCGTGCCATTCCGCTCGGGAAGCATAACCACCACCCCTTAGGAAAAGTTTTGAAGATGAAATAAATCTTGGGGTTTGGTTTAAAATATTAAATATGTGGAATCATACCCTTTAACGTGTAGGTTATGTTTAGAGAGTCATATAACCCCAATATAGAAAAATAAGAATTCCCCATGCCCAAAATAGTAGAAAAGGTCCTAACAACCGAGGTTATAAGAGTCGCCCCTCTGGGAGAGTCATTATCTCCCCAGGGAAGAATGATTAGTTCTTTACTATTTTAGGGATAAAGTTCAGATTAGTAAGATATGGTTTCTAGGAAAGGAGAAATACAAGGTTGGACCTGCCCAAAAGTTGACACTTAGTTCATAATATAACCTCGTGCATTCCGTCCCGTTGTGCCTTACATAAGATAGGGGTTATTAAGCAGCTTAAATCAAAGGCCTTTAGCCTCAGATAATTAAATAGAATTACGCAGTGCTACTGTCCAGGATATTCTGTATTAATCTCACTAGAGAACTAAATAATATAATAATTAGTAATTAACTAATAAATTAATGTTGTTAGCCTATTTTTAGCATTTTCAAACAAAAATTGCTTACGTTTCAATGAATAATTAGTATGAAGCTATCATTTTAATGCCGAATGAAAATTGGACAGGGGAGGGTTTCGAACCAGTCGAATAGCCGCACAACTACTTTTTGTTCTTCAAGCTAAACTAGCTACGTAATTATCAGCCTACTTGCACTTTCTTTCTTCTTAACTATTTTCTTCGTTCTTATTTTAGCCTTCTCTTCTCTCAACTTTCGCCAAAACTTCTCAAATTATATTCCCCTTCCCATAAACTGTTCTTTTTTCCTTATCTCACCCCTTCCTTTTTATGAACCCTTCCTGTATAGGCCTTCCAGATTTGAAATTTTTATATAGTAGATTACTTCTATAGAAATAAGAACCCACGCCGGCACGGATATTTAACCAGGGAAGTAGCACCGACTTGAATACTAAAGGGAAGAAAGTGTTAGCCCCGAAAACCCCTAGTAAGACCATGCGATCTCGGCCTGGAACGACAAGCGATAAGTATATAGCAAATATAATCTCTCGGCAACAAATATAATGCGCGGGCCAGGTCAAAACCATTCGGTCAAAACCGGAATTGCGGCTGCTGCTTTGAACTGGAACCGGCTCCAGTCAGAGTAAACCGCCCCAGTTAGGGATAGAACTGCCACAGTGGTGAACCGCCACAGTTGGGGCTGAACCCCCTGACGTGGCTGAAACCACCACGCCGGAGGTCGGCGGAAATCGCCTTCTTTTAACTGTTATGCGCGACTAAACTTAAAATGACCCCGTTGGCAATCCTATTTTGTCAAAGCCGATGTGGAATCGAAAACCATTGTTACGGAACAAACAGGCAATTTGGCACGGTTTTTCACTAAACAAAATTGGACAAAGTGGAATCCAACTGCCAGAAATTACTAACTGTCTCGGAACAGAATTTTGGCGATTTCTTGTTAATAGAAAGCGGTTCACTGCTAATTAGAATATTGACTAAAATTCAGGATTTGCTTTTGTTTGCCAACACGAACGTGGTTAAAATTTTTAGTTTTCAACGTTAGCGAACATTGCAATCTCAAATCAAATTAAATAAATTTCTGTTCACAAAACGAGATAAATTGTTCAAGTGTTCGCGAACAAACAATTTTCATATTTTAAATTTTCAACAAATTTGTACACTCTTTAAATTATTAATCAGAAATTTTAGTCAAATACATACATGTATTTGCGGTCGGTCATGCCAGGGGGGGTAGAGGCCCCCCATGGGGGGCTCGCGGCCATCACGGGGGTATGGGGTAACCCCCCCGGCCGGCCAAATTTTCCTAGGCGGTTATTTGTGAGGACCTTTTTTTATTTTTTATTTGGTCTCCCAGCCACATTATTCGCGTTAATCCACCGTGGACCATAGAAGACATTCAATGTCTAAATATCTACTTAGTGATAGTATATAAATATGTATAATTCGATTAACTTTTACTTCAGGGAATGACGTCGTCAACAAAAAGCTTTCCACAAATTTACGGCTGTACATGCACATTTAGCAACAAGCAGGGGCAATTTGCGCAAGGTTTTGCACTAAGGTCCTACTTCGAAACTCGTCGAGGAGCCGCCAAGCCCCCCTTCGGGGGGGGGGGGTGCTGTGCACCCCAGGCCCAGAGGGGGTTACCCCTTTTGCTTTTTGGCCTCGGGGGGGTGGGGGGTCCGGACCTCAGGGGGGTTACCCCCTACCCCTTCTGCCGGCATGTATGGTCAAATACGATACAGAAGAGACTTGTTCGCGAACAATTTCACCCATAATGGGTGAAACTAATAAATTGCTGATTTAAACGCAGCGCGAGCGCGATTAATAGGTTATTATCTCCAACGCAACTTTAATTTTAAAAAGCAAATGTTCGCAAACATTTGATGCTAGGTGATTTCAATCATACATGCTCATACTTATGTCTCTTGCGCATTTCTCTATGACAAAATAATCTATACAGAAATAATAAGATTATACGTTTGTACTCGCGACCAAATTTTATTTTTTATACGTTTGCGTTCACGAACAAGTTTAAAAATTCTTTATTTCAAATTTTGAACAACATTTTTAATACAGTTTCCATCGATTAGTTATTGCACCCCATGTGTCGAGCCATGCCTCCATGTAACACTGTTTCACGAACAAAACGCACGATTTTAAAACTCTCAAAATTATGTTTTCGACAATTTGTGGATTTGATTAACGAATTTGCGAACCAAAAAATACCCATTTTATACAACCTTACGGCTGTTCTTAAATGACTTTTACTACATTATGCAATCACAAAGAAGCGTTCTGTTACAAAAAATATGGCAATTTTAAAAATAAGATGATGGACGGGGTATTTTAAGTTTAGTTGCGCATTACCGCAGCGCTCATCACATCTTTCTGAGTCGACATCCAGCAATCTTTGTAATTAATAACGGCTTCGTATAGTCTTGTGATGTATTTGTTTTTACGATCTTTAAATCAAATATGCCCTGTTCCTTTGGTAATCAGCACTCATCTTGTCGCCGAATCATAGTTGTAATTTAATGAGTTTATCATTTCATCACGTCGTCATTTCTTCGTACTATTGGAGAGTTAACGCTTACTACAGTGTCTTTAGCACTGCTATTTTTGGCAGCAACACAAAACCAAAACGTATATAGCAGGTAGCAAATAATAATTTATTGTCATCAATCATATTAATTTTAATATAGTTCAGTGTGTATTGTAGTGTGGCAAGCTGCTGAGTGCTTTTGTTTTGAGTGTGGACTTTGGAGTTGCAATGTAGAACAAGTTGTTGATTTTTTAATTTTGTCGGAAAATTGTTTATTAAAAGGTCGCCGAATAAATTTCACATTTTTGTTTGTAAAAGATGTTTATAGTTGATCGGATAAAATTGAGTGTGCTTTAGCGGAGTCGAGGCTTCAGTAATGATCAAATTTTGTTTCATGTGGTTGTTTCAATAAAGTTAAATATACGCCACCACATTTGTTTGATTTGTGCTGACGACAATTTTGTCGGCTGCTTTATTAAAGTTAGAGTTTCAATAGTCAGTGGTCAGACAGTTCTATCGCTACAGGTATGTTTCTCCGACAGCATTGATCTAATGCTTCGGAAAGGAGTGTACCCTTCTTAGTACATGAACTATCTTACTTTGATTTAACGAAGTCGCTCTGCCACCACAATCATCATTTTATTCAGCTTTAACAGATAAGGGAAATTGCAATGAAGGTTACATAATGTACGTGGAAACAAGCAATTTGTACGGATGGTCGATGATTCAGAAATAACCCTGCAGTAATTTCAAATGGTTGATGAGTTCGGTGAGATTGACTGGGTGATTATTGATTGTGATATCGGTTATGTTTTAAAAGCAGACTTGTATCCTGTCTTCATAATTACATTATATAACTATAACAATTTGTACTATAATTTGAAAATATAAATATAATAAATAAATAATATTAATATAATACATATTACATAACTATAATAGGTACATTATTATAAAGTAATTATACATTACAATTACTTAATATCTCTTCAAGGCCTATGTGTAGTCTAGTATACTAAAAAAATTGGTAATCGCGTTTTCCCGCTCATACGATCAGAAAAATGAGGTGATAAGTTGCAAAATAGCGACCGCAAAGAACACTTACATAATTGCTATATCGCGAATATTTGTTCGCGTACGTTAATCGCGCTCACGATCCTGAATGGATTTGACAAAAGTCCAAACGAAGTGTACGCAGCTAAAGTGGACTCACGCATTACATCTGGTATCTATATTGATAAGCACGGGGAAAGCTGCTAATTGCCAAAATTTTAAAAAACAAAATTAAATTTTCATATTTTTGCATTCTTTTGGCCTTGAGATTTTCTGTGGTGCAGAAAATCATGAAAGCAAATTTGCCTGCGTGGCATTCATTTCATATAACTTTCAAACTCACCATGTTCATGATATCAGCGACCGATCATAGGTGTCGATAGCATATCGAGAACATAATAGTCTACACGTCGTTTTGATCTTTGCTTTCGCCCCACCCCCCACCCGCCCCGCCGACATTGGTCAATTTTGAAGATACAGCAATAATTTCTGTATCATCCGATTCAGCTTTGACCAGCCGATTCATAAAATATTCATTCCGGCGAATAATAAAATATTCATTCCTGCTGATCATAAAATATTAATTTCATTTTCAACAATTTTTTCCATATAACTCAAAAATTTCGGAAAAAATTTTTTTCTTGGCAAACGTATAATTTTATATGCCATTCGAACCGCATTTAAAATGGTGGTAAAATCACCGCAATCGCATCACGGATTAAGTTGTTATTGTGGTTTATGCGAAATCCTAAGCCTAAAGTTAAAGCGTAAGCGTTAGCCTAAGTATAAGCCGTTCATCCATCGAGCGCGATCGCGCTGAATATACTGTCATTCGACTCGGCTCGTCAATGCATTTCGAATAAATATATAATATACATTTATCGAGAAATTTCTTTTCGAAACTTTAGTTATCAAGGTGTCGCATTAATAACCCCAAAAAGTCGAAAAAAATTTTGTCATATCTTGACTCGGATCGTCTCGACTCGGCTCTTCAATGCATTTCGAATGAATACATAATATCAAGAGTGCATTAGGGAAAGTATGACACTTCCCTGCACTCACATATAAACCCGTGTTTGATGTCACGGGCGTTTTCGACCTGACCCCCCAGTTTCCGGGGGGGGGTCGAGATGCCCTGACCCCCCTGTTTCTGGGGGTTCGGTTTGACCCCTTAATTTTGGGGGGTATTATGTGAAGCGATATTTCTATAATTTGAACCGTTTCAGTTATTTCATAATTACGACTTCACATAATACCCCCCAAAAATAAAAAACAGGAACTGGGGGCAGGGCATCTCGACCCCCCCCCCGGAAACTGGGGGGTCAGGCCGAAAACGCCCGTGACATCAAACACGGGTTTATATGTGAGTGCAGGGAAGTGTCATACTCCTCCCTAATGCACTCTTGATAATATTATATACATTTATCGAGAAAAATTTTCGAACTTTTGGTTACCGAAGTGTCGCATTAGTAACCCAAAAAGTCGAAAAAAATTTTTGTCATAAGACTTACCACAATGGACATTTTATGAATCAGCTCGACGTGGTGAGTCGAATGGCACCAAAATTTTCGCCGTATTTTAAATTTGATAAATTTTTGTCCTGGGAGGGTTAAAGCAAATGCGCGTTTCACAAAATAATGTGCGCAAAGCGGGGCAAAATTTTTACGCGCACTTTAATGCGCGTGACAGTTACGCGCATCTCGTCTATAATTTTGTTTTATATGGTGCCCGTAACAATTGTTACGCGCATATTTGTGCGCGTAATAACAAAGTTACGCGCACACAAATGCGCGGAAAATTTTTACTACGCGCAGTTAACCGCGCGTAACTTTCAATATACGCGCACGCATCTGTCCGTAACTTTCTAGTTACGCGCGAGAAGCTGCGCGTAACCTTGTTTTACGCGCACTTAAATGTCCGTAACTTTCTCAAGTTTCGCGCATTTAAGTGGGCGTAAGCCTATTTATGGACAATTGTGCACTTAACTAAAATTCTGTGCACAGCAGTTTGCGAGTATAATTATTTAGGAAGTCTGAAAACTATGCACTTCAATTGTCCCATTCGAGTATCCCGTGCAAGCACGTGGAAAATCCAACCCCCACCCGTGGAAAAATGATTACCCATAGCGGACGATACGACCCCAGCGACCAAAAAACAGGTTCTCACCACCGACCTCCCTGGAAAAATTTTGCCTTCTACGGGGTTACCCCTGAGATGGCCGCAACCCCTCACCCTGGCATGAAGCTGGTACTTGTAGAGAACACGCATTTGCTACAATAACAAAGCAAATCTACCATTGTGTCAAGCAAGGGCTCATGGTGTAGTGGATAGCACGCTGTCGTTGCAACGCAGAGGGCCGGTGTTCGAATCCCGGTGGGTCCATAGTTTAGCTTACACAGGACTTAACATATTACTAATACTTATAGTACTGCGCCGAGTGGTTGGGAGTGCAGTATGACGCTTGGTGTCTTGCCTCGGCCATCTTCGCGTCCGGAGCCTATGTCGTCGGTAAACATTCGATGAAACATCACGTTCTGCCGCCAGTTGGATAGAATTATCGGACGCTTCTGCAATTTTGTGCTTTTTCATTAAACCTAAATTTAAGGTATTGGTTGGACTTTAAAGTTTTAACTTTCTGTGTGAAATAAACCGTTCTGTACAGGGTGGGCACAAAATTCTTATGACAAAATTCAATTTTGTATTTTAGACATTTTAAGGATTTTCAAGGGCGAAAATAGCGGTTCAAGGGCTTTCAAGGGTTTTCAAGGGTTGTGGCTACCCAGTCATATTAAGTAAAACCGATTCTGTTGCAGAGTTGCATTGAGGAGATAGTGGATATTTTGGTAACTATTTATAGATCGTGTCTCCGACTAGGCCATATGCCTCAGTCTTGGAGACAAAGCAAAATGATTTTTATTCCGAAACCAGGCAAAGACCATTATACTGACTCTAAGTCGTATCGTCGGATAAACCCCTCGTCGTTTTTGTTGAAGGCACTGGAAAAATTCTAAACAGTTATATTAGAGATGAAGTTTTAAAGGGGGTTCTCCTACATGAAAGTCAGCATGCCTACAGACCAGGCAGAAGTACCATTTTGGCTCTTCAGTTTACGGCATCTTGGATTGAACGCCAAATGAACCTTGGCAAATGTTCAATTGCAGTGTTTCTGGACATATCTCGTGTCTTCGACTGTACTAGGGTCTCTTTTATCCTTCACAGTCTAGAGAACTGTCCAATTGCAATGTGTGTCAAGTATTGCGTATCAGAATTGCTTTCAACGAGAAGTATAACAGCTGAATCGGGGCTGGCTAGATGCACTGTAAAAGCTTCCAGAGGATTTCCCCCAAGGAGGCGCGCTATCTCCACTCCTGTGGAGCTTGGTGGTTGATGAACTCTTGCAAATCATCAACAGCAACAGCGTGGTATCTGTAGGGTACTCTGATGATTTGGCAGTAATGGGGTCTTCAACCTCTGTACAAGCTGTTTGTAATAGACTCTAGAATGTTTTAAATAGGATATTTCATTGGCGTGAGAATAGAGGACTAGCTGTGAATGCAGCAAAAAGTAATAGCGTCATCTTCACAGGGAAAAGGAGTATAAATGGGTATAGGCTGTTGATTATTGGAAGTACAGCTGTACCGCTTCCGAATGAAATTAAATATTTGGGTCTAATATTAGATAGCAAACTAAGCTGGGAGCCAAATATGATGCAAAAGTGTAATAAAGCCATTAGGCTTCTGTTCTCACTTAAAATATTTGCAGGCCGTAATTGAGGGTTGAAACCAGGTATAAAAAATTTTTGTATAAGTCTGTGGTTATGCCGTCATTGGTGTATGACATTGTGTGCTGGTGGCACAGATTACATGTAGGGTCATATATAGGCTTTCTTAAAAAGGTTCAAAGATTAGCTTGTTGCATGATTACGGGTGCTTTTAGAACCATTCCATTTCATGGAATGCAAGCGGTGTTGAATATCATACCCATTAACGTATTGGCTAAAGAATTGGCGCTGAAGCAATGCCACAGACTGAAATGTATGGGTCTTTGGAGTGATTATATATTTAAAAGACGTGGGCAACCGACGATAGCGGAAGAAGCTGTCAGATATGGTCCCCTTCTGAGCATGCCTTCAGATAGTGTTGTAGCAACCAGGAATAACCAATTTTGGTGTTATGAGGACTTTAGCGTCGACCCTGTGGAAAGTACTGAAATAGTATGTTACACGGATGGATCGGCGATCAACAGGGGAATGAAAGAAGTTGTGGTGGGGGTGTCTTTATTCCAAATAAAGTATCACTATTCATCCCACTTGTTCTACATGCAACTGTTTTTCAGGCAGAGGTTACTGCTATATGCAGATGCGCAGAAATTTTAGAAGAAAAGAAACTTAGGAAAAGAAGTAGCGCTATTTTTAGCGATAGTGAAGCTGCACTTAAGGCATTATATAATTTCCGAATCAGATCTTGGTGCGTGCTAGAATGCATAAAGCATCTTAATAAGGTTGGTAAGAGGAATAGCTTGAAAACTAGGTTGGATTAAGGGACATTCTGGATTGTTTAGGAATGAAGAGGCTATAGGCTGGCTAAGAAGGAATCGGACACTGCGTTTGTGGGTCCCCAACCTTGTACTCCTATAAGTAATACAATTGTTAAGACTCTTTTAAAAGACTGTTCATATATGAACCATTAGTCAAAGTGGCGCGATGGAAACAATTGCTTGCAGAATAGATGTTTCTTCAAAGAAATTCATAAAAGGAAATCCCTGTTTCTATGGAAATTGAATAAAGACATAATGAGAATCGCCGTGCAGTTTCTTACTGGGCACGGCAATTTTATGAAACATTTGAAAACTATGTTGATTGAAGATGTTGATAAGGGTAGAAAGTGTGGTAAAGATTGGGAGACTGCAAAACACTTGAAAGAGATTTAAGATTGAAATTCTTTGGATATGGAATTTTGAATAGCTCCCAAGGCCATCAACTAAAGTTGACCAAATTAGTAGGTTTCTGGAATACGATAAGATTTTAGATCTTCAAACAGATTGGGGTGTTGGAAAGGACTTAGGTTCCAACCAGATTACATTAACCCCTCTTGCTGTCATTCATTCATTACAAAGAAGACTTCTTGGAGAGGAAATTTGTACTTTATTATGTATTTTTTAATTTTGTCGCCGAGAGGTAGGCACCTTATTGAAGCTGGGTTCTAAAAACAATGATAAAATTTTTGTTAAGATAAAACAAATATTACTAGGAATTTAGGACTGCATATTATAAACAAAGCTTTTTGCAGAAGAAAACTGCACTTTATTATAAATTTTCCCCATTTTGTGACGAGATGTAGGCACATTTTTAATGCTGGATTCTAAAAACTTGAGCTGAAATTTCCGTAATTCTTTGAATAAGATCTTAGTAAAGCGAGCTATCTAATAAAACTCTGAATACCATTACCACAGATTACGCGAACAATCATCAAGTTGGAAAGATATGAAATGAGCGATAAATGTACAGAGATTGAAAACTATACACGCATCTTTCAAAGTTTTTAACCCAATGTTTGTAAAACTGCTCTTTAACCGCCTAATTCTGCAGGAAGCTCTTGCAGTCGAAATGTTTTACTGCTTATAGGAAAATATTAGGATATAACGGCACGAAAGTTACATAGTTTAAAATAAAGGCGTATTTTAAACACCAATGTATGTTGCAGCTTCTACTTTAGTACATAAAATAAAATAGCCAAGCTTTTAGAACAAAACTGTGACCTCAAGCACAATAAACAATCTCTGCTCCGTTTTAAATTGCAAGTATTCGCTGTACAGCGAAATTCATTACACGTATCAGTAATACCTGCCCAAACATTCATGTCAAATTAAACAAAAATACACTGAAGCGTAAAAATACGGGCTCTGAAATTAAAGCAATTTTAATAAAATGCTTGGAACCAAATTTCACAAGCGTGGTTATTGTATTATAAAGATAAAATGTTTTCGAAGCGTGAATTATAAGGTATTTGGAGGTAATACACACTAAGTAAAAGCAACACTGTACTGAATACCTGGGTCAACTTTGCTTCACCCTCGTTCCCCCATTGGCCTTTGTTGGGGTCATTTAGAAGAAATTGAATGGGATTACGGTTGCCATGACGACAGATCTACAAAGCAACGACGTATATTTCACAGAAGCATTAATTCAGCTATGCAATTACATCATTACAATATAGAACATGAGACATCAAAAGGCTGATCATGAGTAGATTTATGTGCTTCTTAACAGCGAAATTCTGCTTGTAAATCTGCCTGCTCACACGAAGTTTTAATTATTAGATGGTTTTGGAGATTGACGGGATTTTTTAATATTTACGGGACACTCGTATTATCCTTAGCTAAACTGTTTTTGTATGCCCCGTTATGTAGTTTACCATCAAGCTCGAAAAATTATCAGTACAGGGAGCAAAAACAGTCTGCAAATATATCTTTTTTACAAATCGAACAGCGGCATTTTGCCAACTTTGATAATTCCTCAAATACAGCTATGTTGAGTCAAAACAGAAATCTGCAGTTTTTCCGTATATTATGATTTAAATTAGCGTATCCCTTTTTTGTTGCCTTTAAAACTGAGATTATATTTATATCTCTGCTTTAGAAATCGTTAATTCACGTTGCCCGTGTAATTTCTTACGTATAGGTTGCAAACACGGTGTATGTACACTATATAAACCTACAAATATCCAAAAATCCAGAAAATAAGCCATTATATCTATTAACAGCGTTTTGCCGACATTTTTATGATAGAATTACATTATGTAAGGCCCAGATTATGGAATAGTTAAAACATAAAATTAATAAATGTGAGCATTGAATGAAACCAAGAAGTCCAATAAGGCCCTTCGCTGTAGATATCAAGGCTCTTTTCATTTTATTCCAATCACCAATTACAGTTTCCTTACCACAAAAACAGCTTTTAGACCGGCTGTAGCTGGTAACTTCTCGCTGAGATCAAAAACTGTATTGCTAAATGGAAGCGCGGTACATTTCAAAAACGTTTGAATAATATTATGCACTAATAAAAAACTATTGATAACATTAGTTACCACCATATAATATTTGTCTACATATCGAATACATTACAATTTGTAATATAAAATAGATTGGTTCGAATACTTCTTATATTCGAGTAGAAGATTAAAGTTTCAAAATAATTCTTAGCAGAATAGGCTCGAAATAATTCCCGACTTTAATTTTAGAACGTTTGAAGGTGGTTTTTGTAAACTATAGAGCTAGTTTCGCACTATGAATGCATAATCTTGATAGAATTGAGATACTTTTTAATGTTGCGCGCTATAATCCACCTTGCCTGTTGAATGCAGCGGCTTTTTGAGCAAAATAAAAAGATAATTTAGCGAATCCAGTTATAAAACGCTGAAGGATATTTACGAAATGGAAATACTACGAGACGAGATAAAATTTGACATATTTTGCAAAAGGTCAAGTATAGGTATAATTACAAACAAGGTTGCATGATTTCTTTTATTTTTTTGCAATATAGGATTATTATCGCATTAAAAAGATAATTTCCGAAGAAGCCCCATTAGTATAGGAGATACGCGAAAGGTGCGTCACACCCAAAAGTGCGTCAGTCATTTTTGTTTCCACACGTAAAATTTTTATTTCTAAAGATAGATCATTATTATGGGTATCAGAATTAAGCTTGTTGTCAGCTGCATATTTTAGTGTTATTTTTGAATTATTTCGGTCTCTATAAATTTTATTACGCTCGACAGAATTGTTTTTTTGGAAAAAAGAAGAAAAAGGTAAGTGCGGTCGTAACGAAATTGTCTTAGCATTTTTGGTCATATCTTGACCAATTTTTGTGCGATTTCGCCAAACTTTTTTTATTGGCTGCCCATCTTGTCTTCTATGTCTCCATATAAAATGTTTTTCTTCTAAAAATTGTTACGTTACCTAAAATGCCATTTTTAAAAGTACACCCCAAAGTGCTTCAAAATACCTAATGTGCGTCATTTTTTATTTGTTCTGTATTGGAGCATTCTTGTGGTGCCCTAAAGTGCGTCATTTATATTTATATATATTTCGATCCTGAAAATTTCGGATGTTACTACGATGTCAACCATCCGGTGGTAGAGGCACTGCAGGCGAATATCACTTTAGTAGGTTGAATATAGGCATGGCGATATAGACTGTGACTGTATAAAATATAGGCTGGGCATCCTAAGCCTAAATACTCGACGCTTCAATGAACCCTGTGCTATCACTAAGCTAAGTCAACCAATTGTCTCAATCGTTTAGCTTACCTATAACATTTAGGCTTTAAGTCGTATATAATGGAATGCAAGTTAATCTTTAATTATACATAGATGAGGCGTACTGTTTTGCTGTTGAATCTTTATTTCTTTGGAATTAAAACTACGTTTGGTAGGGTGACTTTACTAAAAATAACATTGTTTTGTAATGATATTGTCTGTATTTTATCATGAGCTGAGTACGGTTCGGCACGAAAATTTTTTCCCTTTTCATACCAACCAAAATATTTATCACAACAACACTGCGTCAATTTTTGCCTCCTATTCTTTCTTGTGTACAAGTTTCCCCGGTCGGACTCATCTTCCATAAAGACCAACCTGGTTAAGTGCTATATTTGTAGGATCAGCAAGATGGTTAAAGTCAAGCAGCTGTCTCGAGATGTGGTAAAACGCCTCAGGTACAAAACAGCACGGTAAACATTTGCCAGAAATACAGTGGCTACAGTGCACGGATTACGGGAAATGGCAGCATGAAAATTGTGGCGGAGTATCCACAAAGCGATACTTTTTTGTCCTAACTGTTCAGCTTGAATTCCCCTTAAAGGTTAACATTCTTATATGCTATTGCGGTATTTGTTTCAATTCCATATTTGTCACTTCATTATATTTTTGGGACTTTCAGTGAAAAATTCAATATTTTTCAGTTTTTATTTTTTGCCATTTTATGCGTCATTTACCTTAAGATGTGTGCACCTAGGGCCGGATTCTATCACAGAGACCACTCCTGACCATGTCATAAACGTACGCCTTGGCATAGTCGAAGTTCGGCCCTTGCTGAATAAAATACACAGCCTAGCTAGTTTAGTACGAACGTACGGGCCGGTCTCGGCCCTATATAATGTTCCCATAGTCCGCGTCCATTGTGCAAAAATATTTATTTAGCCGACACAACCCGCGATCTTTCTTTTCCAAAAATTTAAGCGACACTCAGCCAGCATGTACGAACCGTGATACACGTTACTTTAGGTGACTTAAAAGCGCCAGGTTTTATTCTTTATTTTATGTCATACTGTTCTGTAGCTAGCTAAACTAGTAACGCGTTCCGTTTTTTGCCGGCTTTTCAAAGAGTCGGGATTGGCTTGTGTGAAAATTTTAGGGCCGAGCTCGGCTATTAGCTACGTTTTACAAGAGCCTAGAACGGCCCTAAAAATGTCACAATGGCAAGAAGCGATTAGTCAAAACCGACCCTAGAGCCGCGGTAGGCCGTGACAAAACACGGCCCTAGGTGCATACATTTTAAGGTAAATGCCGAATTACAGGCTCTCCAAAACCTACTATAGGTTATTTTTTGTAAATAAGATTGGATAATATCGAACTGACAAGATCTGCATACGGCATGCTGTAAACAGTGTCTTCCTAGTGGAAAAACCATACAAGTCATATTAAGGGACTTTTATAAGAGTTGGACATGTTATAATTCTTTCAACTGAAATTTCAATACGATGCGTGATATTAGGACTTGATATATTCTTCTGACGCAGAATAGGAACTGATTGACGCACATTAAGACAGGGGTAACGCACATTAGGGTAGATGTCCTAATGTGCGTCAAAGAAAGATTCCCCCAAGCTTTTGATCAGTTTGTGGGCCAAAGTACTAGGCGCGGGAGATATTTTTTCCAGGATAACAGAAAAGTGTCCGAGGAAGTAGCAGTTCAAATTTTGCGCATAAAACCCTACTTACTAATTTAATATTTTAGCTGAAGTTTGAACTATTTTTTTCATTTTTTCCTGCTTCTTTCTGACGTACTTTAGGCGCATCTCCTATATATACATTCGCACAACAGCGTGTTCCCATTGCGTCCGATCCAATGTTTCCGAATCAGGTCCGATTTTTGTTCAAATTGCATCTGATTTGATCTGGCTAAGCTCTACTCATACAGGGTACGTGAGTATGTATGTTTGTTTTTACACTAATTCATTTGATAAGTATCCGATTAAGATCCCACAAAATTTTGCATGCATGCATCGGAACAGATTGCATTTTGGATCGGATACAATGTAAACATTTTGCACATACACAAGCAAATCAGATTGCATCGTATCTGATCGAATGAGAGGCAATGCAAACATTGCTTGAATGTTATCTGGGTACTGTTTTGGATGAATGGTCAATTTTCTGTAAATTCTCAGTCTGTTAAGCACTGTAATTCTAACTCAGAAGTTGTTAGTTAAAGATTTTCCAAAACTCTGGCAACATAAGTTATAAAGTTGTTACGACAAAAGTGAACAGTTCGCTGTCCTTGTTTTAATGTTAGGACCAAGAGTGAGTAGATTATACAGCACAGTGTTGGGCAACGGCCGTGAAAGCAGTCGGTCGGCCGTTAAAAGAACAACTGGCCGTTGATCAACATCCGGCTGTTAACAATGTTCCGGCCGTTTTCCGTAGCACATCCGTCGGCCGACCCTAAACTGCCGTTTTAACAATTTTCTACAGTTGACAGTCATGACGTCGTTGGTCAGTAGTTATTAGCAATTATACGTCTATTACTATATAGTAAATAAATTAAACCACAATATTTGAACTTTTTGATGTAAACATGGTCACCTTTTACCAGTCAAGTCTAGTTTCTAATACCATCGTGTCATATCTAAGCATATATTACTAAACCAATATGCGTCAATGTTTAATGATAGACCTCAAAGCCGGCCGGCACAGTTGCATAAACCGTATTTCACGAAACTTTTACTCTAAACCGGGCTATATTGATCAATTCACTTAATCATATTTAATCAATTACGTTACGACATCCAAAATTCCGCAAATTTCTTGTACATATTACCATGTCCCAATTCTCGGTCACTTACGTAGTTTCATGAGAAATTACCAATTTTGTTCCCGGAATTTCCACCAATTCTGCGGTACAACTAGATAATGATAGTTCATTTTGTTTAATCAAACCAAAAGTCAGCATCATTTGTGTGACTATGGGGATTATTGCTCATGGGGCGGGTAAGTTCTTTTAAAAGTGTGGAACCAGCGGCGTCGCTAACTAAGGTCCCCCACTTGTGTGAAATAATTAACTGATCGGGTTATAACAAAATGAATGTTGACGACCGCCTCCCCCCACTTTTGAAGAGCTTGCGACGCCTCTGTGTGCAACTCATGGATACAGTATCACAGGCATAATAATACTTCAAAGAAAAAACAGTTTTACTTTCATATACGTTTTGAAGGAATTTATTTTCAGAAAAAACATATATACATACATTTATTATAAATTTCGTTTTGGAGCAAAATCGTAGAACTCATCCGCTGCGGCTATTGCTCAACGTACCGGAAAAACAGCTTAAAATTTTAAGCGTGCTAAAACTATGTGGCCTTATTATAGATACGAATAATTTTATCTGAACACAAAAGTGGTGAAGCAATGGGCTGTCTAGATGCTTGCTGTCCTAGCGAAATGTAGTCGTCTATATTATCATTCGAAATGCTTTGGCCCAGGTAACCTTGAGGGACGTTACGATATATCGTTAGAAAAAACAGTTTAGAGCGTAGGGTTCGGGATGCGGCAACCACCAGGCTTAGGCTTATGATCAGTGGAGGTCAAAAAATTTTCAAAATTTGTGGTTGCTTTATTTCAGTATGTAATTTTACACGCTATTCTTAATATTTTTATAGATTATCTATTCGTAATACCTATAATGCAACGTTAAACAGTGTGCCATTGAAAAAAAGTTTAGAGCTTAGTTACGCATTGTACTATTTATCTGCTTTCGTATATTCATAAACAGCTTTCATTTTAATAATATTTGTTCCTGCTTTTGTTAATAAAGATTTGTGGTTTACCGATAGGATATTTTATTAATTTTCGGACTTATATTAGCATTTTAGTGCACTTTGTAAAAAATATGGAAATAAAACTACAAAGTAGCTTATTTAGTTGTTTATAGATATAATAGCACTGCACAAAAGCAATTGTACGAAATTCTTCTTGTGCACAACAACTTTTTCAGACACGATTTGGGAATCTGTTATGGTTCATTATGTTTCATACTTTATCGGAAACAAAATTTCACACATTTTCGTGAAATATAGAAATCCGTTGATAATATAAACTGTGTGTATAAAACATTGGTTTAACGTGTAGTAACGTACTACGAATGAATGCTTTCATACCAAAAATACGGTTGCAAATCACCGATTTACACTTTGATGTTTTATTACAGAAATGTACAAACTATGTGATAAAATTGTACGCAATATTGTTTGCTTCGCTAAGTTACATTTTCATTATGTTCAGTACTGCTCAGGGTGAATGGGAATAAAAGTAATATCTTTGTTAGGCTCAAATTGCAGACTCTACTATATCACGACCTGGTTTAGCTAACTTTAATTGTCAACAAGGACGGACCCGGTTTTTTATTCACACAGGACACCAAACTAGAAAGAAAACACTGTATATTTAATGTATTATAATCGGAACGTTTACTGTGCGAGCGAAGCGCATTAGCTGTTTGATGTACAGCATTTTGTATTAGTTGCAATAAAATTTTACCGCTGGTTTATTTTTAATTTCAGGCAGGCAAGGTTAGTTCGTGATAGAATTTAGGGTTTTAAGTGTAAACAAAACGGCACAGGCTCGTTTCTAGCTCGCCAGCTAAGTGTCAGTTTCACTAATGTTTCTAGAAAAGCATATCTTCCGTGGTTTCGACTGTAAACAATGCGGCACATGATTGTGTCTAGCTCGCCAGCTAAGTACCAGTATCGTTAATGTTTCTTGTGGGTAAAATGAGTATTTTCTGAACCGCCTCATCGAGCTGAGTCGATTGATGCCAAAATCAGCTCTATATCTTCAAAATTAACCAAATTCGGGCGGGGGGGGGCTAAAAGAAAAGACCTATATTATATAACTACATATGTATACTATATAATAAAATCCTACATTGTATATACTAAGTGACTCAGTCTTCTAGATTCCCAACTACCATGAAAATTGGATAATTTTTTTCGGAAAACAAAACTAAGTAAAACCAAAAGCTTAGTATATTACGAAAGAACCAAATCTAGCTACATTTTTGATTTAACATTAAATTAAACACTTCACATGTCTAATTGCTCTGCGACCGCTAAATGCGATACGAAACAGAGCACTAAATCAGTTAGTTGTGGACTTGACAGTGTGTTGTTATTCGTTGTGTTGTGAGGAAAGAACTGAGCTGTCGTCGTAGCTCAATGATTAGTTTGTGCTTACTACGATCCGCGCTTAAGCGATTCATCGCGAAGGCAACAGTTCGTTCAACGCTGCTCGAAATGCTTTCTAATTATGAAGGCCGGTTAATGAAAATTATGTGCACCACTTGTGTATTGAAAAGGGAGTACACCGCTTGTATAACCATGTTTTAAAGCAACTAAATACAATACCAGGCAGAGCGTTAACACAGGTTGTTGCATTTGACAGTGTTGCATTTGACAGTGTGGTTTCATTTGTTCTGTTGTGAGGATGGATCTGAGCAACAGCGTCGTTGTAACTCAGCGGTTAGCGAGTGCAAATTTAATGAAAGCGACTCGGATTCGATTCATCGCGACGGCAACAAATTGTTCAACATTGCTCAAAATATATTCTAATTCATGAAACAAAAGGTAATTGCTATAAGATATCTTCCAAATAACGGAAAGAAATTCGTTTGGATCGTCAGCATTGCACATACAGCATAAACATACCCAAAAGTTGTAACATGTACAATCATGGACTGCATCGTTGCTACTGAATACGCGCTCATCGGGAGGTTACGTTCCCCTAGTGAGCTATATTTACTCCCTTCTGGGGCTCAGTACCATAACCCAGTCACATACGTAAAACGCGCGCAGAAAATATTTAGCTATTTTGGGCAACATGTAAAAATGAGGCCTTTTTAGTTAGTCCCCATTTTTCCTTGATCAATTTTGGATACAGCGACAAGTTTGATACCATTCAACTCAACTCGTTGTTCAGAAATATCCATTTTAATCACTTTAATAACAAAAATTTTTATTAGATTGGTTTGCCTCCCAGTTCCCAAAATTTGCTAAAAAATTATTTCCCGACAAATTTTATAAACCATTCGGACTTTTACGAGCTGAGTCGTATGCTAGTAAAAGAACGGAATCGATGGCCGGGTTAAAGAATTATTTCCATTAATATGAAATACTAAACTAAGGCTAAGCCTAAGCCTAAGACCAAGCTGTGTCGCTGATCCATGAACCGATCAGCTGTTTTGCCACATTACACTCAGCTTGTTAATGCGGTTCCAATAATATAAAAAAATTGAACATTTGTGGAGATTTTTTTGCAATTTTTGGGTATCATAGGAACCCAAAAAATCGAAAAAATATTTTATCATATAGAATTTTCCGAAATGGGTATTTTCTGTATCGAAAATACTCATTTCGACCAATTCTATAAGATAAAATGATATAAATATGATGAGATAATGATAAAATAAATCAGGTCGTCGAACTCATTCGAAAGATACTAAAACTATCGTTGGAACTTCAAAACTGGACAATTTAGGTCTGAGGTGCTAGACAAGACGACCCTAAAAATGAAAAGGCAAAATTGGAGAAAATTATGAGCAAAAAGTGGAGGTGGTAAAATTTTTGGTTCCCCCAAGGCCCACCCACCACATCCCGGGAACAACTCCCCTCCTATGCCGCGGACTTCCACTCCGATCGATGGCTTAACATACTATCATTCTTTTCTATATAGCTTTGGACGAAATATAAAAAATTGCGTTTTTTCTTGTATTTAGTACACTAAAGACACAACTATAGTGGGAATAATGGATATATATTAAATATAAGTAATAGTTGTAGCACAGCTATCGTGCGTTAAGTGATTTGTACGCACGGTTGTGACGAGTTCAGACGAGTGCGTCAGCACGAGTTTGAACGAGTTAAACAACACAACCGTGTGTACAAATCACTTGACGCACACCTGGCTGTGCTACAACTGACTTGTAATACAGCTAATTTAGCTAACCGTGCGTTAAGTCAATTTGGTGCACGGCTTTAACTATATAAGCTGTGTTACAATTTAATATATATATTATTTTGCTTGTGTAAATCAATTATATGATATATAAAATCATAGAAGGTATAACATATTACACATTGAATATATAAAGTATATACGTGTATAGGAAGCACAAACTGCTTTAAAACATTCTGTGATACCATATGACCACTTGGCACACTGCTAAAAAGCTAATATAAAAATGTAAGAATAGAAATAAACTCATTAAAAACTGCATACAAGTTTTAAAAAAATAACAAACAAAAAATAGCAAAATTATTTACCACCTTATTCGTCTTCAACAAACGATAAACCAATAAAAACATTGATATATACACTAAAAAAAGTTGTCGCAGAAATTTGAGAATTATATATTGTAAATTATATTGCATTTACACTTACGCTAACTTAAGACGAATACATAAATAAGACCTGTATATATATATAGATTTTTCTAGATTTTACATCGACATACTATTATGTTTAAACCTCATTTTACCAGCTGACGTTACTGCGTGACGTCATTGTTCATTGTAGTCAGTACTGACAAAGCAGCGATCTGCGTCCTTTCATCAGTGGGATAATAAACGTAGGATGTGTGGTGGTGGAAAATAGTGGGTTGACAGGTTTAAAACAGTTGCTTCTTGAAATAATAAAATTTAATTTAGGAAGCAGTTTTAAGTTATAATAAACCTAGCTTCCGATTTCCGATAAGAGGGGAAGATGTTGTAATCGGGCTTTGCGCTTAATCAAAGGGCACAAATAGATCATGCTTTCGAATGAGCTATCGCTCGTATCACTTCGCCCAGCAAAAGTTATGCGTGTCACCCTAAGAACCAATAACGGATATTGTCAAATTTAACCATTAGCACGGCTAGTAGGAATACTTCTCGTTTCATCTTTTGTTCTGCGTAATATTATGCAAAGCAGGCCTGAGGAAATTCAGTGACCTTGGCTATGGGCGATACCCTTGACATTTTTGTTATATATTCGCGGAAACATCGGATCAAAGGTTGAAATCTACCACAGCTACAAATTTGCTATTTAAACTTTTTTGTTGACTCAATCATTTTCAGACTATAATAAATAGTAAATACCGAAAAAGTTGTATTTTCCAAATTTTAACTGAGTTTATTTGGTCTTTGAGTATGAACATCGGGCTTATAGGGTTCAACATATTGGTTTCAGTGATTTAAATCTACATTGGCTATGTCGCTACCACTCTGGCAGTGGTTAAAATTATTTAATTTAGCATCAAAATTGTCAAATTTAGACATTTTGAAATTACTTTTACGTAGAAATCTATAATTCAAGTAGAGAGTGTTGTTTTTCTGAGAGTTTGCATGGTGCTCGAAAAGTTCAGTTTAGCGCCTCAAAATAGATTTGCCACACTGGGAAAGTAGCTAGTGTAGTTTTCCAGACCTAATAACCATTGTTAACTATCCGAACGCTCCGTAAATGTGTGACCAGCTATGGCTGATTAGTCTACGACTATGATCAGGTAATGATTAAGTCCAGTGAAACAATATTAGTGTTGGCATTATAGTTTTTGTTCAATAAAATTTTTAAACAACATAAAGTAATTATCAGGGTAAACTTGTCTGTAAACGCTGAACTCCGATTAATGCGGCGATGGAATGCATTTGCTATTTTAGCGCTTTACGTGCAGGAACACTGAATCTGGCAGTATAAGTTGAGAAAACCCTAAAGCTGGGAAATTCTTCGAAAGTCATGACCTATGGCAAAAGCTGGATATGCTAACGCCTTTAGCAAAATTTTAAGCGAATGGAGCGCCTAGACATGGATCACCATAGTTCATTGAAGTGTACACCAAGATTATATTAGCACCATGGAGTAATCGAAATTACCCGGAACCGGAACTAAAAATTTCTGCCGGAACCGAAAAAGTACCTGGTCTTGTCGGCAAGGTAAAATATAATGAAGTATATATTAATGATTTTGCAATTTGTTAGGCAATAAAGGCATGTGGGGGTTTTAACCGGATACGCACGTCGGTTTTATTGTTTTAAGTGTATGGTATTGCTAATACCTCTGTGAGATGTATGTGACTATATCTGTGAGATTTTGATAACAAAATCGTGAAATTTTGACACTTATTTCTATTATTATTAGTTTTACGTTGGGGGCTAGACTGGTATAATAAACTTTTGGGGTATCTGAAGGTGTTGAATGCTGCTGTATTTACGTAAACAGCCTGTTGGCCCTAAACTTAAATATTTTATGATTATAATTTCCTTGCAAGGTTTTATAGTGATTTTAGATTTTGAATATGCGTTACTTTGTTATTAGGGTAACAAGACCATTTCCTATATGATTAGAGGGAACTCTTGTTCAAAGAAACCGCAAAATTTTCAAACACTAAACTGAATTGGAGTCGTTTCCAAAATTTCTCCATCGCATGGAGTAAGCCTCCGTCAGTCTCTGAACCACTTAGGATTAAAATGCGTATAACATTGTCATCACGGTGGCTTGGAGTTAACTTAAAAAACAGATTTAACAGTACTCAAAATCTGGCAGTCTTTCAATACTGCCTGTATATCACCCCCCCCCGCCGCCGCTTATCGAGGTGACACCGTCTCCTAAAGACATGTGATAATAAGCCACTAGTATCTCTAAATGTTTAGTGCAGAGTGTATTATTGCCTTTCTGTGTCTCTAAAGAACACCTAGCAAATGCAGGGGCAGATAAAACTAAATAGGTTAGGTAAAGTTTATTGAATACCATGTGATATCAGTACTTATTATGTAGATTTAGCTCCAATTATAGCGTGCCGAAATACGTCTATGATTGCGAACGAAAAAAATTTGTCGGGCACAAATTGTCACCGAAGCATATTGGCTTATTTGGCACGGCGAATGAAAAAGCTGACGTGTACCGCGAACGATATCAACTTATCTATCAGCGGCTAATGCGACATGAGTTGTTAACTTCACACGCTTTGCAAAGAGTAGCAACATCAAGCATCGGTGCAGATAAAGTCCATGTTCATAATGTAGAATCATTGCTCGGTTTAAGCAGCACTCGTGATAGTCAGGTTTGTTTATGAAATTTAGACATAACGTCTTAACAACAAAACATGAATGATCTTTGTGACAGCTTACTATTGAGGTTCTTCATAGTGAAAATTTGAGTCTGGTCGGTTCATCAACTGTTATAGCCGCTAATAATAAAACTTTCATAGAATGTTGTACCGAGAAATGCTGTTCGAACCGTATTCATAACAGAAACAGGAATTCGTCGTAGAATGGTCTAATCAACGTATTCTTAGCTACCGTTGGACCGTGTGTGTATTAGATTCAAGAAAATACGCAATTTTTTATCAAATCCGCGGTTTCATAGAAAAATGATAACCCGTTATCGTTATGCTATTTTACTACAGTGGTACAGTTGCCTAGTTTTGCTTTTGCTGGTTTTGGCTATGTCCGAGCCGAAAGTCCAAGCGCTTCTCCAATCATTTGTGAATCATATCTTGTGGCGATTGAAATATTGGCAATTACCCTTTGGATGCGCCACTGCTTATAAAAATAAAGAAGAGATTATGTGTAGGGTCAAAATGGGTTTCGACAAGTTTTTGCCTGTACCTTGCAAAACGTGCAAATATATCAGTCAAGTCAGATTCATTCTGTATAGCTCTATAAAACGTTTTGGATACAAGGGTATTATACCTTTGGGTTCAAAAAGATTTTAGAAAGGCCCAAGACAACAGAATTAATACGAAAACGGTTGTAACTGCAATGAAATTATATCTTTTTCGACTATTTTTATACTGCGATAATACTGTGTAGCTACTAGTGATAAGCAGTTTTATGGAGATATTGTCGTTTTCGTGTATTTTGGGTCCCGTGGGCCTACTCACAGCCCCATTTTGACCCAACCGTGCAACATTAATCGTGAAGACAACAGCATATGCAGCTGTATAAAGAGTGAATTACTATACAAAATGAGACCAATAGCACCCATAAAGCTGTAGCGGTTGTAAAGATGTAGTTTTCGTTTGTTTTTGGTTTCATTGGCAAATTAAAAACACTTTGTAGCCCAGATCCTGCATCGTAAAACAACGATGTAGCAAACCATGACACACAGCCTTTTAGAGCTTAGTTTCCATACAAAATCAGTCTAATTTGGCTAAACTACCAGTTGTCGAGATAGAATCCATGACGTATTTTGTCGGATCCGTTTTTATATCTAATTGAAGGGCACAAATATAGATTTTAAGCCTACGAACGAGCTGTCGCGCAAGTCGACCCGCTTAGTCGAAATTGAATTATGAGTGTCAACCCGCAAAAAACAGTTAGGGACACCGTCGAAATTTACTGCTCTGGCCAGCGAGAATTCTTTACTACACTCGTTCCACTCACTGCACTGAGAATCAACTGTGCGAGTGTGATATGCAATAGGCAACCGAATTATTGCAAAACGAAGTCGCCAAAATTCTGTTCGAGTTCAAGGTAAAATTTCTGGAACTTGGATTTGATTTTTCCAATTTTCCATTGGCGAATAACCGAACGAAATTCAATATTTTTTCCGTAACAATGGTTCGCGATTCAATACCGGTTAGTACAAAATAGGATGGTTAGTTTGGTCGCCTTAAATTTACGCACATATAATTTTTGTCTTTTACTACACGGGTCAAGAATTCGAAAACGTGCGATTATATTTAACAGCCCGCCGACCAGGGATGTCATGAAAATGGAATTTGGATTTCCATTTCCATATAATATATAATCGATAACGTATATAATATATATTATATATAATCCATAATATCGTAGAAATTTCCACCACATCAGATCCTGCATTTCAGTTATGAAATAAGTTGAAAAGAATTGACGATGTATGGAGCACGAAGATGATGTACATAAAAGTAGCACAATTTGTCACTGTGGTCCACGGTGAGTCTCTGCTCACTACCCGAACGTATTCTGGGTATCCCCATCGCCGTAGGGGCCGCGCCCGATAGCCGATGACAAGCAGCCACGGGCTCGGAGATCTGCTGCTAGATACAAACTTGTATCTAGTTTCCAGCAAGAATTCGGAGTTTCAGATACGAACAACATCTCTGATTTCCAGTCTCGAAGATACCAAACCGTCTCTGGATGCTAGGTACAAACCGTTCCCTAGATTTAAACAATCTCTGCTGCCATGATACTATCCGGTCTCATGGCGGTCTGCAGCTTGATATAATCTTGTCTCTAGTTTCCAGCAAGAAATCGAAGTTTCAGATGTAAACAAAAGCCTCCTTCGTGAGCATTGACTGTGGTACGAAACAGTTTGTTGGTAAACTCCGAGGTATGTGGTGTGTCTGGAAGGTTCTGGAGATACAATGGAAACTGATACCACTCCCAATTGTCACTTAATCCGCACTCTACAATGCCTCCGTAGGAGCACCTATGTTCATGTCGACCGGACCAGAAATCAAGGATGCTAGACACACCCCAATTTTCGCTTGTGGCCTCTAGGGCAAACAACTTTCTTAATTTTAGATGAGATTCTGCACCCTGCCGCAAGACGCAGTCAGTTACGTAATTTCTGCTAATAGAAAAATTTCTTAAAGTTCTAGTTCTGTGAGTGTACTGTGCTGCGTAGTTTGCACATGAAGTTGCAATTTCAGCGCAGGCCTTCACTGAAACTGTAGGGTGCTCTCACACCAACACAGCAACATGATTCCTCCAAGCGGTTTTAGCCTGCGGCAGAAGATGCTCGATGTCGTCAATCTGCGCCGCCGGCTCAAACGCAACCTTTATTGAAGTCAACCTTTTACCTTTAGGGCAACTCTTATGGTGCACTTTGACTGAGGAAATAGCGCTTTGATTTACCCATTTGTCTTTTATAAGCTTGTACCAAACGAAACAATTACTGCAAAATTTACAGGCTGAAAACGGTGCGAGCTTCTCCTCTGGCATAAGTTTTATCGCTCTAATACCCTCGTCATATTTATGATTCAAGCCCTTTCGTAAATCAGTAATCTCTGCAGTCAAATATTTTATGCGCCTTTGAACAACTCCTTTCTCTACATCTATAAAATCCATTTCAAAAGCACACTGCTTTGAGATAGACACAACACAAAGGTTTGATGTAATTGAAAGCAGCCAACTGAACAAAAAATTATTGGACCAATTTATTCTTTTTCGTTTTTATACAAACACACTGCCAAAATATTCCCATAATACAAACAACATTTTTCTACTTTTTAACATTTTGTTTGTTGTTTCATTGTTTCTTTCATTGCATTCTTTTAACAAAACATATATCAGTATGACCGTTGTTTTAATCGGAGATTCAAACTTAAAATTTATTCGTCCTCGCATATCTTTTTCATCTATAACCTTTTCCGGTAAAAGATTATTGCAAATTTGGAGAAACGTTGACTCTTTTCCGTATCACAACGTCGTCTTTATTTATGCGGGAGTCATTGATTTGGCTAATATACAAGCTGTCGTTAATCGTCGTACTAATAAATGTCGCCGTCAGAAAGTTCCCAGAAACTTGCCACAACGCTTAAACTTTCGCGCCGCGCTATCGAGAATATATGCAACACTCATTCACGAACAATTTTTTGTTCAAATTTCAATTCCGTTTCCTCCAAAGTTCCTATTTCCTCGATGGAGAAAACGAAAAATACAGCCCGATGTCCCATTACTGTATCAACAGTTCAAACGCGAGGGTCAGGCAGCCTACAAAATCCACAGTTTATTTGAACAACTCAATGACTGTATCGATAACTTTGTATTTCTTGATACCACCTGGCTGTACTTCAGTAAAGCCACGTTTCGGATAAAACTATGTTTCGCAAAGATGGTTATCATATTTCCAAGAAAGCGGCGGGTTCCATCGCTAATATTATCAACGAATTTTCAGCTGAGATCGGTGGATTGCTCGATTTTTAATGTAAGTATTTTTAACAAGTTTACCGTTTGTTATTAGGTAACTAGCAAATACCGCCATGAGACCGGTTAGTATCATGGCAACATAGATAGTTTAAATCTAGGGAACGGTTTGTACTTTTGTACCTAGCATCCGAAGAGACGGACTGGTATCTTCGAGACTGGAAATCAGAGATGCTGTTTATTTCTGAAACTTCGATTTCTTGCTGGAAACTAGAGACAAGTTTGTATCTAGCAGCAGATCTGGGAGCCCGTGGCTGCTTGCCAACGGCTATTGGGCGCGGCCCCTACGCCGATGGGGATACCCAGAATACGTTCGGGTAGTGAGCAGAGACTCACCGTGGACCACAGTGACAATTTGTGCTACCCTTATTTACATCATCTTCGTGCTCCATACATCGTCAATTCTTTTCAACTTATTTCAGCGGGTGTGGCCCCTAAGGCGATGGGGATGCCTAATATTTCTTTAGTTAGTGAGATCTGGCTCACCGCCGACCAAACCATGCCAAATTTTTAAGAATTAAGTAACGCCAGAAAATTACCATATGGAAATGGATCTTTCCATCGTCCTGAAACAATTTCCATTCATTTCCATGGAAATTTCCATGATATCCCTGCCGCCTAGCCATTCCCAGTTATTCAGAACCGTGATGTCGGCTACGATTCAACCAAGGTACAGCAAATTTCACGACTTTTGCCTGTAACACCAACATGTGGTAGTTAAGTGAGATAGATTCTTGCTAAATTACACGATATTTATGAAATGATAGGGCTAAAACTGTTATTATGTGTCCTCGAATTTAGGTAAAAGTGTCCTTGAAAGTCTGGGAAATTCACACTTCGTTAGCCGCGGCCACCCTGCACGGATCAAATTTCTTGTAAAAAAATTTGGATGTAGCTAGGTTTTATAGAATGCATAGCACACGATTACAGACTGAAATAATTCTTTCGCAGACCGTTCTTGAAAAAATGTTGTTCAATGACTATTCGAGAATCAGTGTACGACTGTAATATTCTTGTTTAGGTGGTTGCGTTTGGCATGATAACGCAGTTGAAAGAAGACAAATTCTATCTCGAAGATCCGACTGGCGTTATCGAGCTGGACCTTCTTGATGCCAGATACCGTTCACCGGGCCTGTATACCGAAAACTGTATGGTATTGACTGAAGGATATTTGATGGACAAAATTTATCACGTTACTGACGTTTGTCATCCTCCTGTTGAAGATGCCGAGGCGACACGAGCATACTTCGGCGACTCTGTTGATTTCTTTGGTGGCGATACCACTATGCTTCGCAACAAGGCAGTACATTCGCTGTCGGCGATTGAAATAAGTGAAGAAAACCGCGATAATTTCTTTCTGTTTCTGTCTGACGTTTGGCTTGATTCTGTACAAGTCATCGGTAGGTTACGAGCGTTATTCGCGGGCTTCGCAGACAGCAGCGTTCGACCGCCTGTGGCGTTTGTTTTCTGTGGAAGTTTCGTGTCCGATAATACAAAATCATCTCTCAAAACCGGTGCAGGCGGGGGACCCCGCTTTCAGCGCCTCAATCGCCTCCGTGATGGATTTCAACGTTTGGCTGAATTAGTCGCGGAGTACCCGTCGCTGGTGGAAGTATGCCACTGGATAGTTGTCCCAAGCCCAGCAGATGCACTTATCGCTGACATCATGCCAACGCCGGCACTACCTCATTCTGTTGTTGCTCCGCTTTTTAAAATCATTGGAGGTCGAGAACGTTGTCACATATCAACAAATCCAGTTCGTATTCGATATTGCACTAAGGAAATAGTCGTAGCTCGCGGCGATCTCGTTCACAAGTTATGCCGTAATACCATTCATATGCCGTCTGCTAAACAAGAAATTCCGGCCCATTTTGCACATACTCTGCTCGCACAATCACATCTCACACCATTACCGCTTCATATAAGCCCCGTATACTGGCCGCGGGATTATACGCTGTTTATTTATCCAGTGCCTGACTTACTTGTTGTTGCCGATAAATACGATCCATATACACACACTGAACAAGGATGTCTAGTTGTTAATCCAGGCTCGTTTCCTCGTAGTAATTTTGCTTTCAAAAGTTATGTTCCGGCAAGAGATATACGTGGATTTAGCGATCGCCCTGATTTGAAACGCCAGATTGATGATTGCATGGTTGATATATAAATGATTATATTAATAATGTAAAGAGTCGATGATGTTTTGCTGCAGAGTGTGACTCTTCAACTTATGCGTGTTAAACCTATAGTGATGTTGCGGTGCGTGTCATGTTGTGCCACTGTTTTTCTTGGTGGATAGTTTATCACTTTTCATGGGAGTGGGACAAACGTCACCCTCTGTATTCCAATGGAAAAACCCCCTAGATTTTGAGGGGGTACAAATTGTCCCCTGCCCACCTTGAAATACATTTGAGGTCTTTTCGGTTCCCCCCCCCAGCCGGAATTTCGGCAATTTTGAAGATACATATAAAATTTTGGAAACAATCGATCCAACTTTATGAGCTGGTTGAGAAAATACCCATTTTACCCATATCCCTGACAAAAAAAATTTTGACAAATCGACTTGTGTGTAGAAATCTAACCCACCCTTACAAAGTTATGAGGGCCCAAATAACCATGAGGGGCAGAAATAAAATGCAGGCCATGCCGTTCTGGGTATACTAAACCTTAGTCTTAGCCTAAGCTAAGGTCTTTATATGAGACATACACTAAGCTTAAGTCGGGGGCTGTCGCCGCCCGAACCCACCGCTCTAAGTTGTTCTTTTTTCTGACATAACGTACGGCCCATCAGGGTTATTTGGGCCCTCATCTCTTTCTAACAATGGGTTAGATTTCAGTAAATTACACACCAGTCGATTTGTCTCATCAAGCCGATTCGAACGGTGTCCAACATGACGATATTCGTAGAAAAAAAATTTTGTGTTCCCGAGGGGGACCATTGGGACCTCAGAAATCGAAAAAAAATTTGTCAGGGATGTGGGTAAAATGGGTATTTTCTGAACCAGCTCTTCGAGCTGGATTATTGGTACCAAAATTTTATATGTATCTTCAAAATTGATGAAATTCCGGCCGCGGGGATAACCGAAAAGACCCAACATTTGTTCCTCTTTGAAATGCAAGGGGAACAAATGAACTGCACCCATGAAATAATGCAGGGGGACAGCACGAAACGCACCGCGACATCGTTTTAGGGTAACAGTGTGTACGCTGAAGGGCGCCATAGTCTTCAGCTAAAGGTCATGAATTTTGATAATGTGTAGACCATTCTAAATTATTTATAGAAACGTTAGCCAGTTCTATCCACACAAGTTACTGAACACACGATACGATATATATGCTTTGACGCTTTGTGATAACTTATTGAAACGGAGTGAGCGGAGTACACTCAAAACATCTAGTATATTTGTGAAATATAAAATCTTTGTCACTCGTAATGCATGAGTAAACTTAACTGCGCCCCTTACCGCCCTCTTTTGTCTAAAGCGATTGCCATTCAGATTTTAACCGAACACAAATTTTATTTTAGCATTAAAGAAGAAGAAATTAGTCCGTTTAATATTTCATGCATTACAATTTGAAAATGTTCGCGAACTCATTGGTATTAAAGTGCAGGGGCCGAATTGCATTCGCTAATGGCGTTATGGAACAGAAAAATGTCGACATTGAACGCGGCTATTGAAATCCGAGTTTTTTCTCCAACAACGTTTTGTACATGGTGTCAAAAGAGGATGGTTGAGGACGCATTTTAAGTCTACTTGCATAACTTATTATTGTACTGATGGATTTTCCCGACTTTTTATTTGAAGCGTAATAAAGTACTATTACCCGGCTTTGTGGTTGTGCTACTGCATTATAACAAAATATAGGAAACACGCCAAATCTGCTGCTCAAAAATGCAACAAGCACAGTTTTGTTAAAACAGCGAAACAAATGCCACGAATTATCAATAACCAAATAGAGTTGAGCAGTAAATTTTTGACAATGCTAGGCAAACTATTGCTGCCACCCTGTGGTGAAATTTCATAAGATTATATTCACCACTTAAGAAACAGCGCTGCTTTTGTTCACCAATATACATCGCGCAGCATACTACGGCACGGTTTCGTAATCTGCTTCGCATCTTTCCTAAAGTGCGCCTCGACTTTTTAATGTGCTGCGTCTGTCAGTGGTATCTATTTTTAATGTTTTACCGATAAAACAAAAAATCTATTTTAGTTTTTGAATCGTGTGACCACAACTTGATTTTGCTGCTCTCTAGGGACATGAACTTTGAATTTGATAGTACAGCGGGATCACATTTTTCTTGACACTGTTGTATCTCTACCCAAGGAGAGGTTTAGGACTAACGGTATTTGGTGAAAGTTTACACTGTTCGAATCCTAAACATTGTTGGTAGTGCAATGAACAGATGCTCCAAATTACAGTAAAACGACAAAAACAGAAAATTAAAAAGTAAAACAAAGATTTTGTGCACCCAAAGCTGACCGCATTTATAGTTGAGATTATCAAAAAATAGTTCTATACTTTCTTAATGTAATTAAGCAGTTTTAAGCTGTTATAAAATTTCGGAAAACATTGACTGTGTGATACTGTTTGTCGGAGACATCAGTCGGTGCATGCTTTGCAGAAAAAATAGCTTCCCAAGCTTGCCCTCGCAAACCTCGTGCTGCCATTTTTTGTAGAATGAGCAATGGATTCAATGCCAATTTTGGGTTGTTACCCATGTTGCTCCACAAGGAGGACATATATATTCTGGTTCATCCGCTTCAGACGTAGAAATTTTGGTATTGATTTTATTACGAGTTTTGAGCAATTCCAAATGCTCCGAGGAGGTGAGATTTATTGATATCTTCTTCCGTTTCCCGACATCTAAGCATGCTGTGTTTACAACACCAGACAATTATGTACCATGGATGAAAAGCTCCTTTTCTTTTGAAGGACGTCGTTCGAAGCGGTTCCGCTTACTATTTCGCTCATATCTAATGTAGTACTTTCAGGAGTAGCAGTGAGTTCAGTACTGGCAGTTGGTGTAACATTCAGCATCACGTACTGTTCCAAACTACTGCAAATGTTTGCAGTCGAACTGACAACTTGCGCGCAAACATCAACATCCGCTTGTTGCGTAAAGTAACACGGGCAGTCATTTGCAGCTGCAACATTCATCCCGAGTTCTTCGGAATATACCGAAGAACATTAACATTCGGAATCGCAGCTCATTACCTCAATTTCCATCCCTACTGCCAGAACGTATGACGTACTAATGTCGCAGAAATCAGTTCCACCACAACCGTTTAGCACAAGTGCAACCAAATCTTTTAAAGCCGTCGCGGCTGGAATGACAGCTCCATTGACAATATTAGGATCTTCGGATGATGCAGACGAGCATTCTGCGCATGGTTGTTGATCCGCAGTTGGCGTCAAGGAAGTATTAACGGGTTGCGTAATCTATTGCTGCCATGTCACCTGGTTCTGTCGGAGCGTCGGGCGACGAACATTCTTCGTTTGCACAACGTGCCTGAAGCATTTTGCCCATGCTTAAAGACTGACGGTCAACACGATTTGCGTCAAATGGGCACATACCTGCAACTTTGAAACCTTTTTTGCAACAGCTGGCTTCAACTTGTGCCAAGCCGCAGAGAGCACAGAACCGAAATTCTTGCGACAAATTTTATCGCCACCAGACTGCACAGCATGATTACGAACGGCTGCTTTCCACGCTCGTTTAAGCGGTCCATAAAATGCAATGTCCAACGGCTGTAACCGGTGTGTTCCGTGCGCAGGAAGCACTGCCATACAGCTATATACTGTTTTATGCCGGCAGGGGGCAGCAGGGTACCACTTCCTTGGGTGAGGGTGGCACCACCCTTCCACCGTGAAGACAAGTGAATCCATAGGCGGCAAAATTCCCCCAAGGACCAAAAAAATGCCCTGACGACCGAGACCCCTAGGAAAAATTTTTCCGCCAAGGGGGCTACCCCCGTGAGGTGGCGACCTCCCCCCCCCCGCCGGACCGACCGTCGGCATGTATGGTCCATGTCCATAAAAACTAAAAAGATACCGTCGCACATTAGGCATGCATGATAGGACGCACATTAGGCGTTTCCGCAGCACGTGTGGTCATATGTTCTGAGCAAAAACCAAATGAATACCAAAAATTTTTAAGATACAATATGTATCAACTCTCGTAATACAGGAAAATATATCGTCCAAAAATCGTGTTATTCCATGCAATACTCGCCATTTTATATCAGTTTTACGAAAAAATGACATTTAAGATTATAAACTTACATCTCGTATGCTTCGAAACGCAGTAAGAAATCAACCCATGCTGCTGGCGCCAAAAAAGGTAGCTGAACCACGAAAAATAAGCAAATGGTAACAAAAGGAACTACGTATAACGTGATATAAATTTTAGCGTCCAACTCTTCTGATTGGACAGAAGGAAACAACATATACGCGCGGTCGCAGCATTTTAGGGGGTGCCGCACATTTGACGACGCTCCTATATAAATATTTTATAAGCGACTAACTTAAATATGATTTCATCGACCACTTTATTTTGTAGGTTTGCATAAAAATTGTAATGGAAAGACTAGCCATATATATGAAATGCTTGAGTTTGACTTTACTATTTTCCGGTTAGCGAAGAACCGAACGAAATTCATTTTTTCTGAACTTGGGGCTTGCGATGGTTATGAATTACCATACTGTACGCCCTACAGCTTGACTTGGGATTTTCTATAGAAAATGCTTATATTTTAGCATAGCCTTTATGCATAGAGAGATAAAGCTTACTTTGCTCATGTACACAGGCAGGTCAATCAACAAAACAGCCGTTAGTTTCACTGTTCTCCAGTAGTTATAGCTAACATGCGTAATTTTGATAATCATGTTTTTTGTAGTTAAGGCTTGCGGCTAGCGTATGAGCAATACATACACCTCAATTACTTGAGCCACATCTTATACAAAATGTGTATGTATATTTAGCATAGCTTTATGCCTAGAAAGATGTTTACTTTACACATATGTGCAACGGCAGTTCAACCAACAAAAAACGGTTCTTTTCCATTATCCATCCAGCCCGCGTTAGCCTAAAAATGGTCAGGTTCTCAAGAATTTGGTATTTTTCTAATCCTCGAGACCTCCCGTGATCATTTCAACCCAAAAATTGAATTTTTAAAAATTTTTATTTTTGTGTCTCAGTGACGCAGTTTTCCTCAAACCTATTTTTGCCCAGCACTCGACGCGTCTTGACGAGCTGAATCGACGGGATCCGGTAACCGGATCCTAAGTTATCGCCAAAAAATGTTCAATTACTGAACCTTTCAGCCTTCCGTAGTGTTTGACCATAACATAGGATGCGATTACCGGACCCCGTTAAAAATAGCACCATTCGATTCAGCTGGTCAAGACGCGTCGAATAGTGGGTAAAAATCCAATTTTTAAGAAAAAATTTTTGGGTTCCCTAGGGGAGACCTTGTGACCCAAAAATCTAAAATTTTAAAAATGAGATTTTTGGTTCAAATGATCAGGGGAGGTCTCGAGGATTACAAAAATACCAAAATTTCCAGAATCTGACTATTTTTGGGCAAACGCGGGCGGGGAGAGAATAATGGAAAAGAACACAAAAACAGCTAGAAAATAGTTTCAGTGTTTTGTAAAGGGTACCCGCGACCGGGTAGGGCCCATGAACGGGTAAAATCAACATTTTCATGAGCAAGCAAATAAAACAATGTATTACCAGTATAGCTAATTTCTGTGTGTAGCAGTAATATTCAATAATAATGGTGAGCTGAAGCTTTGATGTGTCTATCATTCTGAGTGTTTAGCCGACCCCGTGCTGTGTCTGTCAGCTCATTGCATCCTTATTACTGCATCAGAACATAGCTAGTGTGCACAGCTGCAACCCCCATAACCTTAGGTCTCTAAATTAGAAGTTCTGACGCTATAAGATTGGTTTCCAGCATTACTTGTATTTGCGTGCTGTCACTTCGACAAACTGGGCATCGATAATTTTTATCGATGTCATTTGGCATCAATAAACTTAAGCGCAAGTATATATATGCCAGGGTTGGCTTTTCCGGAAAAAAGTCGGACCGGATAAAAAACCGGTTTTCCGGAAAAAATGGATAAAAACGAAAAAAATTCAAAGCTTTACTGTTCGGCGAAAAATAGCAGTAAACACAGTTTTATGCGAAATTGAATATCGTTGTTGATTATTAATGTCTTAATTACTGAAAAATGTTTAAAACTGCAGCAATGTTGTAGAATTTGCAACCGCACAGTGCAACGGCGCTTGAATCTTTCGAAGGGTAGGGTTATGTGAAAGCCCCATGGTGACTATATCGATAGGAGGAGTACGTACAATTATTAGGTTCGCATTAATTGTGAAAAATCTTGATAAGCAACCGCAAACTGATATTTTCCAGCTTGGTATTTGCGCGATAACATGATGAAACGCTGCTGGTATATTATATCTACGCTTATATGCTAAGATACATTATGGGACAATTTCAACCAAATTGAGATTAAAGTACTACATAACGCCTGAGGGTCCTCTGCACATGATATGCTAATTTACATTATGGGACAACGTGTTTGCGCGGAGTTTGTAACCGGTGTCAAAACACATTATCTCTTAACATCGGATATCACGATATGCAAAGATACATTATAGGATTATAATGTAAAACGCAGCGCCCTAGTTGGACTAAAAAATTTTATGCTAAATACATTATCAGCCCATATGTATTAGCATATAAGCGTCGATAATACCAGGATGTTTCATCATGTTATCGCACAAATACCAAGCTGGAAAATATAAGTTTGCAGTTGCCTATCAAGCTCTTTCACAATTCATTTGAACCTTATAATTATACGTACTCCTCCTATCGATATAGCCACCGTGTGGTTTTCACATAACCCTACCCTTCGAAAGCACTTTTCGGTTGCAAATTCTAATTGACAACATTGCAGTTTTAGATTCAGTAATTAAGACATTAATAATCAACAACGGTATTGAATTTCGCATAAAACTATGTTTACTGCTATTTTTCGCCGAACAGTAAAGCTTTGAATTTTTTTTCCGTTTTTCTCCGGAAAAAAACCGGTTTTTCCGGTCCGACTTTTTTCCATAAAAAACCAACCCTGGCATATATATACTTGCGCTTAAGTTTATTGATGCCAAATGACATCGATAAAAATTATCGATGCCCAGTTTGTCGAAGTGACAGCACGCAAATACAAGTAATGCTGGAAACCAATCTTATAGCGTCAGAACTTCTAATTTAGAGACCTAAGGTTATGGGGGTTGCAGCTGTGCACACTAGCTATGTTCTGATGCAGTAATAAGGATGCAATGAGCTGACAGACACAGCACGGGGTCGGCTAAACACTCAGAATGATAGACACATCAAAGCTTCAGCTCACCATTATTATTGAATATTACTGCTACACACAGAAATTAGCTATACTGGATAGCATTGTTTATTGCGGTTGTTGACTAAAGGCTTTATTTAATCTGTCCATGGGCCTAATCCTGTCGCGGTTTACACTGAAACCATCTCTCAGCCCTGAACTTCTTGTCCTTCATCATCCCCCGCCCGCGTTTGCCCAAAAATAGTCAGATTCTGGGCTTTGGTATTTTTTTGTACCCCCAATACCTCCCCTGATCATTCGAACCAAAAATCTCATTTTTAAAATTTTAGATTTTTGGGTCAGAAGAATTTTTTGAGGGAACCCGAAAAGTTTTTTTTTCTTAAAAATTGGATTTTTACCCACTATTTGATTGAATTCTGACCAGCTGAATCGAATGGTGCTATTTTTAACGGGGTCCGGTAATCGCATCCTATGTTATGGTCAAACACTACGGAAGGCTGAAAGGTTCAGTAATTGAACATTTTTTGGCGATAACTTAGGATCCGGTTACCGGATCCCGTCGATTCAGCTCGTCAAGACGCGTCGAGTGCTGGGCAAAAATCCAAGTTTGAAGAAAAAATTTTGGGTTCCCTTGAGACACAAAAATCAAAAATTTTAAAAATTCAATTTTTTGGTTGAAATGATCAAGTGAGGTCTCGAGGATCACAAAAATACCAAATTTCCAGAACTGGACCATTTTTAGGCAAACGCAGGCTGGGGCGATAATGGAAAAGAACCGTTTTTTGTTGGTTGAACTGCCGTTGCACATATGTGTAAAGTAAACATCTTTCTAGGCATAAAGCTATGCTAAATATACATACACATTTTGTATAAGATATTAGCTCAAGTCGTGAGGTGTATGTTATTGTCATATATTCGATAGCTAGCCGCAAGCCTCAGCTACGGAAACATAAAGTTGTGCTCAAAATTACGCATGTTAGCTATAACTACTGGAGAACAGTGAAACTAACGGCTGTTTTGTTGATTGACCTGCCTGTGTACATGAGCAAAGTAAGCTTTATCTCTCTATGCATAAAGGCTATGCTAAAATATAAGCATTTTCTATAGAAAATCCCAAGTCAAGCTGTAGGGCGTACGTATTGTAATTCATAACCATCGCAAGCCCCAGTTCAGAAAAATGAATTTCGTTCGGTTCTTCGCTAACCGGAAAATAGTAAAGTCAAACTCAAGCATTTCATATATATGGCTAGTCTTTCCATTACAATTTTTATGCAAACCTACAAAATAAAGTGGTCGATGAAATCATATTTAAGTTAGTCGCTTATAAAATATTTATATAGGGGAGTCGCCAAATGCGCGGCACCCCCTAAAATGATAAAACCGCACGTATTTGTTGTTTCATTTTGTCCAATCAGAAGAGTTGGACGCTAAAATTTATATCACGTGATACGTAGTTCCTTTTGCTACTATTTGCTTACTTTTCGTGGTTCAGCTACTTTTTTGGCACCAGAAGCATTGGCCTTACTGCGATTCGAAACATACGAAATGTAAGTTTATTATCTTAAATGTCATTTTTTCGTAAAACTGATATAAAATGGCGAGTATTGCATGGAATATATAACGCGATTTTTGGAAGATATCTTTTCCTGTATTACGAGAGTTGATAAACATTGTATCTTTTAAAATTTTTTGGTATTCATGTTGTGTTTGCTCAGAAAATACGACCACACAAAGTGCTGCGGAAACGCCTAATGTGCGTCCTATTATGTATGCCTAATGTGCGACGGTACCTTTTTAGTTTTTATGGGCATGGACCATACATGCCGACGGTCGGTCCGGCGGAGGGGGGAGGTCGCTCCCCTTGGCGGAAAAAATTTCCTTAGGGGGCTCGGTCGTGAGGACAATTTTTTGGTCCTTGGGGGCATATTGCCGCCTATGGGTTCACTTGTCTTCGCGGTGGGAGGGGTGGTGCCACCCTCACCCAAAGGAGTACCCTGCGACCCCCCTGCCGGCATAACTAATGTATGACAGTGCTTCCTGCGCACGGGTTACAGCCGTTGGACATTGCATTTTATGGACCACTTATACGAGCATTGAAAGCAGCCGTTCGTAATCATGTTGTGCGAGAAACCTTGTCGCAAGAATTTCGGTTCTGTGCTCTCTGCGGTTTAGCACAAGTTGAAGCCAGCTGTTGTAAAAAAGTTCCGAAGTTGCAGGTATTTTCCCATTTCACGCAAATCGTGTTGACCGTCAGTCTTTAAGCATGGGCAAAATGCTTCAGGCACGTTGTGCTAACGAAGAATGTTCGTCGCCCGACGCTGCAGAACCAGGTGGCATGGCAACAATAGATTCCGCAGTAAGTCCGCAACCCGTTAATGTTTCCTTGACGCCAACTTCCGATGAACAACCAGGCGCAGAATGTCCGTCTGCATCATCCGCAGACCCTGATATTGTCAATGGGGCTGTCATTCCAGCCGGCTTTAAGATTCGGTCCCACTTGTACTAAACGGTTGTGGTGGAACCGATTTCCGCGACATTAATACGCGTCATATGTTCCGGCAGTAGGGATGGAACTTGAGATAATGAGTTGCGATTCCGAATGTTATGGTTCTTCAGTATACTCCAAAGAACTCGGGATGAATGTTGCAGCTGCAAATGACTGCCCGTGTTACTTTCCGCTCGCGCCAGTTGTCAGTTCGACTGCAAACATTTGCGGTAGTTTGGAACAGTACGCGATGGTCAATGTTACACCAACTGCCTGCGCTGAACTCACTGCTATTCCTGAAAGTACTACATCAGACCCGAGCGAAATAGTAAATAAGCGGACCCACTTCTAACGAAGTCCTTCAAAAGAAAAGAAGCTTTTCATCCATGGTACATCAACTGTCTGGTGTTATAAACAAAGCATGCTTAGATGTCGGGAAACGGAAGAAGATATCAATAAATCTCACCTCCTCGGAGCATTTAGAATTGCTCAAAACTCGTAAAATTAATACCAAAATTTCTACGTCTGAATCGGATGAACCAGAGTATATATATGTTCTCGTTGTGGGTAACAACCCAAAATTGGCATTGGATCCAGTGCTCATTCTGCAAAAATGGCTGCACGAGGTTTGCGGGGGCAAGCTTGGGAAGCTGTATTTTTTCTGCAAAGCATGCACTCCACTACATAATGCCTCCGACAAACACTATCGCGCAGTCAAGGTTTTCCGAAACTTTATAACAGCTTAAAACTGCTTTATTACATTAAGAAAGTATAGAACTGTTTTTAGATAATCTCAACTATAAATGCGGTCAGTTTTGGATGCATATCTTTCTTTTACTTTTTCATTTTCTGTTTTTGTCGCTTTACTGTAATTTGGAGCATCTGTTCATTGCGCTACCAACAATTTTTAGGATTCAAATAGTGTAAGCTTTCGCCAAATACCATTTGTCCTGAACCTTTCTCCTTGGGTAGAGATACAACAGTGTCAAAGAAAAATGTGATCCGCTGTACGATCAAATTCAAAG
>JASANE010022434.1:0-15111 GCA_030248225.1 Trileptium ribeirensis | reverse complement strand
CGTTCAGTTACATATACTACGTAGTGACAGACCATAAGGGTAACAATTAAAATTGAAGACCTTCAGTACTTTTAATGTAAACATTAAACCATTGCGATGAGTGAAAACCTCAACATTGTATACTATGATGTTTTTGGATCAAGCTTGTTCGGCTTCTCTGTGGATGAAGTCAAGCGTTTTTGTGCTCGTATGTTCGACATCGTCTAGTCGATCTTCGATATTCTTTATCTTGACTTGTACCGCTTCCATGATGATTTTGTTTAAGTCGTTATTTGAATCAGACGTTATCATCTGTGAAACGTCCGGGCGCGTATGAACGTCATTGCGTGAGTATTTATTGCAAATGGGTGCGTTGTTTGTCCACGTCGTCATTACGTGAGGAGCAATCAATTGCGTTTACGACTGTCTGCTGGAATATATAAAAAAATAAGTAAAGTTAGAGGTGTAGATCGATTTATGCTGTGATGTTAAATATATTGATAATAATCAATAATGTAATTAAACACGATAAATCCGAATATGTAACTGCTTATGTTGTTTTTAAGTCTGTGGTGAAACAGATGAGATCATGAAAGTTATCTTTCTTAAGGTTAAAGGGTTTGCAGAATTTCTTAAAAATTGAATTAAAAAGTCTATTCGGGTAGCCTCGTATCTTAAGTGTGTTTTGGAAAGTATCACAGTTGAGTTTAAATTTTATACGTCTTTATACGCAGTGTTGATGATAGCAAATCGGGAAATTTGACTTCAAATGATACCTCGATATACCGAAATGGAAAGATTACTATTGTAGTGTGGGAAATTACAGATATTAAAATTGAAATCGTTCCTTTTATCATACAGAGTAATTTTAGCTTTACCAGCGGTTAGGCTAATGTTAAGGTCTAAAACATTTGTGTTTTGGTTATCATTATTGACCTTGCATAGAATGAGGGAATCAGGGTATATATCTGTGAAAACAGTGTCAAACAAATTATCATTAATAACTGTTAGGTCATCTATATATCTGAAAACGTATTTTAGTAAGTGGCAGATATTCATGCGAAAATTTATATTTTTAGTGATGTAATTACGTTCGTAGTTATGTAGATGAAGATTACTGCTATAGGGTGCCGCATCGGTGCCCATTGGTATGCGTATATTTTGTTTGTAGACTGTTTTGCCGAAGGTAAAAAAGTGTTTTCAATAAGGGTTTTGAGTAGCGATATAATGTCATGCTTGTTTAGGTAGTATCTATTTTCGCATCTAGTTTTAGTGTAAGACCAGTAAGTATTGTAAGGGGTAACACAGATCCATTTGCTGCTGTCCCTAAAAACAAATTCCACTAGTTGTTGAAGGTTCTCTGTGATTTCCGAATGTTCCAGGGTGGTATAAAGGGTGGTAAAATCTTAAGTATTAATGCTATTACATTTTCTGGTTTTACTTAGTTCCGTGATGGTACTAATAATCATACTATTACTATCTGTAATCCAAAAAGGGTTGATATTGGTGTGTTTAAAGATAGTATTACAGTAGTTGCTAATGTTGTTATGTGTAAGTTTAAGGGCACTGCATAGTATTTTCGAAATATTTTTAGTAGTGGCTTTATTACTGCAGATAATACATATGAATTTAGTTGGGTTTTTATGAAATTTGGGGATCAGTTGTATAAAAGGGATGCTATTATCAACCTTTGGTTGGATATTGAATTTGCGTGACAAATCAGTAAGGTAATCGGTTGTTTGTTCAATACTAAGACTGGTCATAGTATAGATATGCTTATTGTTGACCTTAGTTTCCATTTCTCTAATAATCTGTTCGACATTGAATGTTTTACAGATAAAGGCGTTTTATCTGTGGAAGTTATAATAAATCTTGATTACAGGTCTTTGAGACAATTACTCATTTCTATGTATAAATAAAAGGTTTTGGGTTTACTATCTTTAGCGTAGGGTTTAAATAATTTGGGATTTAAAGGTGTTGATAAGTGTTTCGCTCCATTCTTTTATGGAATTGCTAAGGATAATATTTTCAAAGAGATAATATTTTCAGTAAGTTTCCACATCTTCTTTGAAATATTCGATGAATTTGTTAGACATGAATTTGTCGATAAGTCTGTATTTAGGTCAAATTTCGAAGAGCCGTTTGAGTTTTGAATTACCTATGATATTGAGGTTGCCACTAATAATGTGACCATAAAAAGGGTCAACCTGCTGATTTGAGGAACAGTTACAGTCGTAATGGGATTTAGGACCTTAACTGCTATTTGTCTATAGTTACATATTTTGGAGCATATAGGTGCGTTGTATTTAAATGCAACGCTAGGTTTGAGATATTTAATAATTTCGGAATTGGTACTAATCTCACAAGGCCAGATATTATATAATAAATTTGATTTAAGCAATTTACCTAGATACAGGGAATCGTAAACTTTATTTTTGAATCTTATTGTGAAGTAAGCCTTTTTATGTGTGTAGTTCTTAGGAATGTCTTTCTTTTCTGACCTGAATTTGATCAAATCCATAATAATTTCTAGGAATATGCTTGGAATATTATTATTAGTGGAGGCTAGAAACAGGGCTAATTTTTGTATCTGTGATTTTGTAGAGTTTAATATAGCATTGAACACAGTTTACGAAACTCCACAATTTTGTGGTAATTAATACCAAACGAATTAACGTATTCAATAACACTGAATTTACCAGCGTTACGCCTATTACGTCCGCGTCGGTTACCCCGTGATTTTTTTCTTTTTGCATCCATGGAGTGTGTAGCGTGTATTGTTAATGATATTAAAGAATTTTGAATTATCGGGGATCGTATCTGTATGTTTATCGTTCAACCCATAATGCATTTTGGTCCTAAGGCGAGAGATCTAGTATGCTTGTCTGAAGCGTCTAACTGTCTGACTATCCATGTAGGAGTCATTTGTGCTATCCATTTTTTCGATAATTTGTACCCTCATGTGGTTAATGTTACACCCTCCGTTGTTAAACTGATTGCAAATTGATTTGCTGTGTTTACTATTATTTGGTATAACTGCGTTTCTGTGTATTCTGAATCTAACCTTAAGAGCGCGTGTAGTTTCGCCTACATATTTAATGTTACATTTCCGGTAGGTTATTAGATAGATCACGTTTTTAGTATTGCAATTCAGGGCAGTCCAATGATCTGTTGTATTCCTAGCTGTATTAAAATCGTATATTTTAAAATTGTAATGGCTGTAAGAGCTATTGAAATACGAGCCCGGTTCTTAATAATTGCATGTTATACATCGATTTTTACAGATACAGTTGTAAGCATAATTGGGTAGCACTGTGGAGACCAACCTCCCAATGTGGTCTGACCCCGTATTGTTAGGGATGTGGGTAAGATGGGCATTTTCTGAACCAGCTCATCGAGCTGAATCGATTGGTACCAAAATTTTATCTGTATCCTTCAAAATTGACGAAATTCCGGCTAGGGGAGATAACCGAAAACACCCGCTTCTAGTACATAATATTGCTGGTGTTGTTTTTCTGGAACGTTGGGAGTGGTTCAGGAAGTTGAATTTGATACATCGAACAGCGCAAAGTAACGGCACTCGCTCGGTGTGGCGGTTTACTATTTTAGTTTTACATATGTACTGTTGGCCATTTTATTTTATTACATCATGTTTTTACTGGCGGGTTAGAGGATGTTCTGTCTTATGGCTGGGAATAAAGTTCGTAGTCAAAAGTTATGCTTTGCTATTTCACATATCCAAGCAACCTTTTCGTTTGAACGTAAATAACCCTTTAACCCATGTAAAGTTGCTGTGGTGCAACTTAATACTCATTTAAATTCTGTTCGTTGCGTAGCGCGCGTTTGGCTGCGTGTTGATATTCATTTATTCGCGTCGTGAAGAGGCTTAAGCAAGAACGTCGCCATTGCTCAGTGGTTAGCACGTGCAACTGAAACTCAATCGGCTCTGGTTCGAGTCTTTGTGCCGGTAACATTTTGACCAAGGTTTTGCCAAACCCAAACCAATTCATGAGTCAATTTTAAAGATACAGTGCTGATTTGGTACCAATCGATTCAAAAAATACTCATTTTACCCACATCCCTGAAATTTTTTTTCGATTTTTTGAGGTCTTTTTGGGAACCAAAAAATTTTTTGTTATTGCAATATGGTCATGTTGGTGCCATTCGACTCGGCTTGATGAGAGAAATCTACTGGTGTTTAGTATATTGAAATCTACGAGAATTTTAGAAAGTTATAAGGGCCCAAGCAACCCTGAGGATCGAAAATATAATGCAGGCTGTGCCATTCTCGATATCTAAGCCTAAGCTTTAGCCCTAATGCGGGATTCACGTTATAATGTCCCCACCACTTGGAACTTATGTACCCCACACAGTGGCAGGCACACCCTAGACTTCAGGGTGTCTTAGACACCCCTGTGTTTTTAAATAAAGCTTCAAATAAATTTCAAACAAAGCTAGCTAATAGTTTGGCTTATTTCAGACGGTGTCAATGAACCGTCGTTGCTTTTTCGTTTTGCTGAGGGTTTCCGCCACCCCGTGGGGTCATGTTACATAGGGCCTACAGGATACCCTAGAGACACCGCATTGGCAAGCATGAAATACCGAAATACTACATTGCCAAAATGAGGTATCTAGGGGTGTGCCCGACACCCTCATATTTTGTTATATGGTGTGGGTGTCACTGTCACCGTCTTTACGGTATAGTCTAATTTCCAACTGTTGGGGTCATTATAACGTGAATACCGCATAAGCTAAGGTATATGAGACATACATTATCCTAAGTCGCGGGGCTCCCGCCCCCGAACTCCCCGCTCTAAGCTGTTCTTGTTTCTAACGTTATAACGTACCGCCCTCAGGGTTATTTGGGCCCTCATAATTTTCTAACGGTGGCGTAGATTTTAATATACTACACTTAATATATTTGTCTCATCTAGCTGAGTCGAACGGTGCCAAATATGACCATATTCCGAAGAAAATTTTTTTGGTTTCCCGAGGGGGGTTTTTGGCACCTCAAAAATCTAAAAAAAATTTTTTTTCAGGCATGTGGGTAAAATGAGTATTTTCTGAACCGCCTGATGGAGCTGAATCGATTGATAGCAAAATTAGCTCTCTTTCTTCAAAATTGATCAAATTCGGGCTGGGGGAGATAATGTAAAAGAATCATTATTGTTTTTCATAGGCCCAACTGTCCATAATTCACTAATAATAATAAATGACGAATAGCTGTAATTCGCCAATAATTATCCACAATTGTCCAATTTTAGGCAGAACAGAAAACACCCCGTGACATGTAATTTGAACGTCGTGAGAGATGTAAACATTTATCGAAGTTTTTATTGCTTCTGTTTAGGACACGGAGCCGTGTTGACGTCTTTATAGCTACTGACATATTGGATGATAAACCATCTAGTATTGCATATGTTGATTCTTTATCTATGTTTTGGGTTGAGACAATATAAGTGCTTTGGTTTTGTTTTTTTTTAATTTCTGGGGTACAATTGTAGGTGACAAATTTGGAATCATTATACACTTGATCATAAATCACTTCAACTTCGAGGAGTGCAGCCGATGGATTGTCCAACGCATTCCACTTTGTCGGAAGACCCAGAATGTCTCTGGCGGCCCCCGACAAGGCCCAAAAATTCATTGGCAGTCGAACGATTGATGCGCATCGTCGAAAATAAATTCGGCATGGATTTTGGTAAGCTGGAAAAGCACGATACTTAAAATTTAGTAGCGATTTTAATATTTGCCGTCGCTTTGGCTTTTGTGAAACTGTTTTAAGGAAAAAAGTTTTGCTAAGCAGACTGCTTGATGTTTGTATTGCGTCGTGTCTAATATCAGGGTTTTATGGTCCATGTCTCTTTGAATGGCATTAATAGTTATTTGTTGTTGTAGAAACCATCAACTTAGCGATGGTAAATTATTTATTGACATGGAAACACATACAAAAAAAATTAATCGCAACTTGTATATTTTAAAATAAAACTGATAAGGAAAAATTAATATGTTTTGAAAGCGGTCGATTAGTAAGGCGACAGCTTTTCCACTTTGTCTAAGGACCGAGAGCCTCAAGAACGGGGCAGCCTGATCCCTTTTTTGACGGGTTGATTTAACCGCAACAGAGCCCCACTTTCTATCCGCTTCCCCTGCGATGACGAGTTGCCAACAACATGGTATAGGCGACCGTAAATAAACCGTGGCAGCGTTGAAAAAGGAACAGCTGCTATTGCGAAAGTTTAAAGGATTATAACTTGCTGATTAAAATCACGTTTTTGACTGAATAAACTGGATTTTATCTTTGGGCACCAAAACTGATTTCGAGACTTGATTTCAGGCAATTCAAATATGTGAAACAAGTGGTGAAAGTAAATTGAGTTGCGCGAATTAAAAATCACTGTTGTTGTATTTGAATTCAGATAGCTTAATTTGTCTTCAGTCAATTACGATTAAGTTTTGACAATAATTATAATCAAAATAATTTGACTGAAATTATATTGATGAAATCAAATTAACCGACTGATAATCAGAGATACAATTTATTTTAAATCGACAAATACAACAGTATTTCCGTTTTGCTTTTTAGCGCTATCGCTGCACTCGTTTTGTCGTATTTCCAGGTTAATCGCTGACACGTACTACGTATAAGTAATAGAAAAATTTACTTGTAGACAGTAACTACGCCGCGTTTCATCGCTGGACGTGCGATCATTACGACCAGTTTTGGGAACTATTTTGGCATTTCGCTTCGATCAAACATTCGGTATCGTACGACGAGGTACGTTTCCACGTCTAGCAGCAACTCATAATAAATAAATTATAGTCGGAATTTTGTTATTGCGTTCTATCTAAGTTAAGTATGGACTAGCAGTTAGGAGGGCCAAAAATGTCAAAGCTCAAAATGTGTTGTTTTCTCTAAAACTTGAAATTAGGTTCTATACCATGTTGTTGTACGAAATATCTGGAAATATTTTTCCAAAATAATCTAAGGTGCGATAGTCTTAAAAGTTTGCTGCATAGTTGATTTCCTGGTCTGTTGCTGGCTGTTGCGAACGTCTGAGGATTATCCAGTTTTCTCTTAGCTCGCCGCGTACATAGTCTCGCTGGAATGGATCGCATGCTGTTGAGTGGGCGTTCACCTGCTCGAAATTTCATTTAGTCGAAATTGTTTGAAATTTCGTTTAATCGAGATCGATCGAAATTTTATTTAATCTGAAATAATCCAAATTTAAAATTTTAAAATTTATCTAATTGCGCGAAAATCGAAATCGATCGAAATATCGTTTTATCGAAATCGTTCGAAAGTTCGTCTAATCGAAATTTCGATCGATTTCGATGGATTATTTAACATTTATTTCTGGCCGTGACTGCAGTTGTCATTATGCGTAATCAGATGTAATAGGCTTATTTTTTGATGATATAATGGCACCATGAAACCCCTGGAACCTCTAAAGCCCTCTGATGCTGATGCTGGTCTGATAGCTAAATTGGATTTACCGGTAATCGTCTTTAAGTGCGCGGTAACCGTGTGATTAAACAGCTGACGACAAACCTTTCGAACAAAATTTGAATTTTTCCAACAATGTCAGAATGAGATGTACTAATGCTCTGAATTTCGGCGTTTTCAGTTATTCTCTGAATCAATATCATTTTAGGTAATCGATCGAACAAAATCAATTGCAGACATTCCGAAATGGTTCACCGGTGCCCGATTGAATTATGCGGAAAACCTTTTGTCCACTGGCCTTGACAGCGATGTGGCCTTGTATTTTGCAGGTTAGTTGTTATGTTTTTGTCACAGCCTCACGGCATTGTTTTCACCTCTTGTCAGAGTGTTCATGATAAGATTATCTTATCCGACTGTAGTAGTTTACGTACCCTGCAAAACTGGTGTGCGGCAAACAGATCCGATCTCTCCGATACATTTGAGACGAAACCTTTATGCGTTCTGCTTAATGATAGTATGGAAAGGAGTATTATTAAGTTTATGTGGTGTTGTGAGAATTAATAATTATCAATTCACTTGTATTCACCTGTTCCCACTAATATGGCAACCAGTTTGATTCCATTGATGACGATCCATTGTGTGTTCGACCATAACCTACATAGCTTCTTGTCCCAGCGTCTCCATGGGATGTCTCTAAATAACGGCCTTATCTTCGTCAGCACTACCTGATTCCAGAATGTAAAGTCTCGTTCTGCTTTGCGTCAGCCAGCAATCTTGTTTTTGTTAGCCGAATATCACCATCTTTAATATGGGACCCAGCCATCGGATACGCATTGTTGTAATTGTTGACGCGGTTTTGTAATTTCGGTTGGCCAAGCCACGCAGGGCACAGTTTGAAGTGTGAATGAACCGCCCCACTCTCAATACTTAGCGCAGGCAATTTTGTTCGAACATATCTAGCTTCCGGCACGTTGAATGCTTGGGAGTCCAAATTTAAGCATCGTATAGAAAAAACGGAATGTATCACGAGTCGAGACAGAGATGCGGAGAATAGTGATGCAGTAGCACGAGAGAACCTTTGTTTTGGTGTAGTTATCATTAAGCATACACGATTGTGTACTTGTGTAGGCAATCAGTATGTCTTGCTTGCATTTCAGGTTCCGACTCCGCTAGCAGCGCAATGTCATTCGTATACTGGAGATCGGTCGCGTCCGATGTTGAGGGTGACACCCCAACAGTGTAATTGGACAACACTGCTGACATCACTGATCCTTGTCGCACGTCTGCTTTGATTTGAAATGGCGACGATTTGGATTCCCACTACACTGTAGACTATGCCAAAAGATGCTTTATTTTTTCAAGCAGTTGACAAAGTGTACCATCGTCTTCAACAATGTTGTAAAGACTGGTTCTGTCCGCTGAATCAAATGCTGCTTTGGAATCAGCTTATGTCACAACAGTTGGGCGCCTGCAATAGCGTCGGTGGTATAGAAGCAGTCGCAGCACCGCTATTTGGTTTCTACAGCCCCGTTTTGGTCTTCCGATACTCCCTCATTGGGCTGTGGCGCGCTGACTTACGCTATTCATGACTGCTGCTTCCAGAACTTTGAAACCACTGCTTAAAAGCCATTAAGCCACGGTAGTTTTTGCAGTCCATCAATTATATCTGATAATTCAATTATAAGAGTTTCTTGTCTAAAACAGCGCTGTTATGTAGACCCCAGGGTGCAAATTGCTTTACTCTTCAATACTGCTACACGTTGTAATTTTGACACTATTAAACTTTCCGGTGTTAGATGATGTACAGACCTTGTAGAATCCGGATATATTTGAAACGAGCGAAGTGAGTTGCGTTTCCACTGAGGGCGCTAATTTGTTCTTGTCTGTTGCTGTCACTGATAAGATATATTTCGACAAATGTTTTTATTCGGCAGCAAAAGCGATGAGGATATCTCATTTGTTTGAGCGCAGTCAGCTCTGACTCCATCTTCAGGGTTCAAATGGCAAAACCGGAGTTTAAGGGTTCGCTGCCAAGTTTGGTCATATGGTCGCAACTCTGTCGCAGCTTATATCTCGCCACTCAGACTTCGCATCGAAAAATCGAAACCCGAATCGAATCATCGAGATCTACAACTTTGCTGACCACAATTTTTTGTGAGACTACTCCCTGGGCTGCTGTGATTTCGAACATGGTTCGTCGACTCGTAGCCAGAAATACCGATTTTGTAAATTTTCGGCTTGTTGTGTGTTTCTACCATACAACGAGTGTCTGTTAGGTTATCAAGCGGGCTGGATACGATGGTTTGGCTAGCTAGAGCCCAAATTGACCATATTATACCTTTTCACAGGGTTTAAAAGTTTTTAGGTCCACCAACCAGATTTCCAAAATGTGGTGCGTTTTCATTTTAGGTTATGTATTGTGTGCAAGAAGCCAAGAATGGTCTGTGTAGGTTTTTTGGCACGTTGAATTCGATGGTATGGTTATTTGGAGTCCAACACGAATATTTCATGTCTTTTCAGATGTCAATGAACCGTATCGCCAGAATATTATGTAGTCTGTCTTCTGTATCTTGGTTATCTGTTGCGTAGAGGACATGAAGAATGTTCTATGAATAGGTTTTTCGGTACACTGGTTTCAAATTATTTTCGATAGATTTATGGTCGACCTTTTAGGGTTTTCAACTATCAGGGTTACAGAGGTTTTAGTGTAGTATAAGCATCAAACACAAACCCTGTTACAAGTGATTACACAAAATAACCGCTTGTTGAAACTACGCTTGCTCCGTTTCACCGTCGCCTGCGGTTACTAGTTGAAACGGAGCCAGCCAACCGAGCGGAATTTCCACTGAGGCTGCTAGGGTTGAAATCGTGAAATTTTTGCCTGTTACTGTCGACCAACCAGTCACAGTTAGCTCATTCAAATCTACAACTTTGCTCACCAAGTTTTTTTGAGGGACCACTCTTTGGGCCGTTGTGGACCCCAATATGGTTCGCCGACCCTAGAAATCGCGATCTTTCAAGTTTCGCTGTGTTATTGCTTGTTTTTACCTTACAATGAGTACCTATTTGGTTATCAAGCACGCTGAATACGATGGTTTTCCTATCTAGAGTCCAACTTAACTATATAATACTTTTTCATGTGGTTTCAAAGGTTTTACGGTCGACGAACCCCATTTTTAATATGTAGTAAGTTTTAATTTGTCTGATTATGGGTTGCGTGTGGGGCATCAAGAATGATCTACGTATATAGCCAGGTATTTCTAAAGGCTGAATACAGTGATCTGGTTATCTAGAGCCCAGCATAAATACGTGATGTCTTGTCAGTAGTTTTCGATGGGTTTAGGGTTGACGAGGTTTTAAGGTTTTCAATGGGTTCAGGGTTCAAGAGGTTTTAGGGTGGTAAATACATCAAACACAACTTGTTGCAGGTTTGTTTGCTAAACAAAATAACAAAAATGAAACAGCGCCCGCTCCGTTTTACTCTTGCTGACGAGGCTCGCTCCGTTTCACTCTTGCTGACGAGATACTAGTAAAATGATAGGTACATTAGCTAACTTAGTTCTTGAAACTTAACACTCATGATCTGGCAAAAGCTAGACTAGGAAAGAGGTGCTTTCGCAAACCAAAATTATCGTTTCTTTGACTAATTGTTTAAATTCGTTTACCCTTTAAAGGGGTCTATGAAAAAAGTAAGATTATTAGGTTTTGTCTACAATTTTGTGCAAAACAATTATTATTTATCATTGTTTAATTATTTTATAACCCTATTCAGGTGAAAAGACTTTCGGTGAAGTTGAAAAGATGACGTTTGGTGAGCTCAGACGCAACGTCGCCGACTACGCCGCTGCATTGCGTTCACTAGGAATCGAGAAAGGAGATCGAATCGCAGGTACGCCTTGATTTGTTTACAAAGTTCCGACGATGGGCGAAGCGTACGTAGCAAAGGTATGTAGTCTGAGTATTAGGTTATCTTTTATGCAAGTCCGCTGATCGATGTGCTGGAATTGTGGTTATACGAAAATTTATTTGCGAAATATTTTTGACGTCCCAGTCGAAAAAATGGAATTTTTTGCAATTTCCTCATTTTAATAAAATATGTCGCAAGACAGCATAAAAACTGTCATGGTGTTTGGTTATGCCGCTTGCAATGAAAGGAATTGAACTGCATAACAGTTGAAAAAGCTAGCGTGTCATCAGATAAATAGTTACCGTCAGACCAAAATATTCAAACGGTCAGTTTCTGCTGTTTTTGTCTGGCCGAAATTTGCCAGAATATTTCTCGAATAATGCATTATGGAACGAAAAGACGCCGTTGTTGCTGAAAAAATGAGTCCAAACTCTTAACAAAACTAGCGGGAAATCTTGACTGACAACACTGAACAGGGAAATTTAGGTGTGAGATTGAAAAATTGAGCGACTCAGTTCATTATATTCGGGCACTCCTTCGTTGTGATAGTATACGTTCTGCTTGAAGGTAATATCGCAAAAATAGTAACTCGTAAATTCCATTAAAGGATTATTATAGTTGACCGCAGCGTATTAAAACGTAGCAGTCTGCGGCAGACTCCGGCCGCAAGTTTTATGAAATTTTGCAACTTTTTAAGTTGCAAATTCTCAGTGGCGTAGGATCGAAACAGGAGGCTACCGTCAAGCATTTTCATAACGAGCTACAACTTTTGATTAGCCTGATACCAGGGTTCTGGGGTGCCTCCATATTATGTCGAATCTTTTTTAATACAAAATTGAAGCAATTCTTTTTAAGTGGCCGTAAAGTTTTCATTTTTTGCTGGTGTATTTATTGTCTTTGTGGGTGAACTTTGTCAAGAAAACAACAGGTTCTGGGACTAGTCATTGAGTTTGGCCTAGTTATAGGCGCTCCGTCTATTGTCGATGACTAGCGCATTACCAACAGGAATCGAAATGTAATTAATTTATTCGGTTGCTCAAAAATAGGTTCAACACCTTTTAAGCTTTTGGTGCAAGTTAAACGTAGTCTTCTTACTGGCATTATTTTAATTATAATCAGGCTTTGTAGAAATTTTTTTTTGCCGTATTCATATGTTTCGCTCAAGGTATAAATTTTAAAATGAAACCAAACGATGTTTTGTAAAATTGCAGGCTATTTGCCAAATTGCATGGAAGCAGTGATCGCAATGCTTGCTGCGTCTTCGGTTGGCGCCGTATGGAGTTGTACCTCTCCCGATTTTGGAGTTCAGGTATGTCCCAGTTCGTAGTTGCATTCGCCGATGCACCAGAGTACAGCTACATTCGTGACGGAATAGGAAAGGCACGAAAAATCACGCGTTTAAATTGCAAGTCTTGTATGCGTTTAGGCTTAATTGAGTTTACTTTGGATGTTAAAAATTTCAAACAGTAATATAATAAACCATTGGTGTCTTGGTTAGCTGACCTGGATTAGTTATTATAATACTTAGTATGTTTAACTAAACGTTCTTTTCGACGCGTCCGAGATCCCGAGTTGTAAATGGAGTCACAGGTGGTATATATCCGTAGTCGGCCCTTTTGGCACTTACGGTCGAGATAGCTACGCTTTCCCAGCTGAGTCATTGGTATTTTGAAGTCCTAAGAAACTGGGACTGGCGACGTGCCGCTGTATATGACGGGAATTTTCAATTTTCGAATTATGTCTTATAAGTGGCTTGACAGTTGAAACGGTTCTGTGTTGCAGCGGCTGTAGTTTATTCACTAACAATTGTATTTGAGTAATGCAGACACAAATGAGAAATCAAACATTGCATTTTGGTCAATGACTACTTTGTAAGATATTTTTCCATTTTGTGGGACAGGTTTGGTTTGTATATCAAACTACCTAGAGAGATAACAGGGTCGTTCAAATTACAGTTCAATCAAAGGAATATATTTTTCGGGCTTTGGAATATTGAGTATCATAATGTGTTTTTCATTGTGTACCGGTTGTTCGATTTCGAGGATCTTCTGCTGCCGCGTACCCCCTGCACTAGCGTCAGTCGCCTGATCATTGCTTTTCATGCGAGCGATAACGCGCTCATAACCTACGATGATCACCATGGATGTGATATTAGATGGCTCAAGTCGTAGATTCAATGTTAGTGATTTACGCACCATAAAGTATCATGCTAACTGAAAGTATCATGTCGCACCGTAAAGTGTCATGTCAAGGAGATTTTTCTTTATTGAAGCTAAGCTGTCACTATGTTAGCATTGACAAAATTTATTGAGGATTCTGAGTTCATATAAAGCGGGGCTGACACCGCATGATGTGCAAGTAATAATGTGTTTTAGGATTACCCTAGAAAACATGTTGTGGTGCTATAAAACCTGTATTCAATATTATTTTTAAGGGTGTGTTGGACCGCTTTACTCAGGTTCAGCCGAAGTTGTTGTTCGCTGTGGAAGCCGTGATGTACAACGCCAAAACTCACGATCATTTGAATAAAGTTGTCGATGTGTGTAAAGGTGAGAATTATTGGAAAAAGTTCTTTTCGGTGTTTTTGATTCTGAACTTGCGCGAGTAAACGTAATGTTACTCCGAAAATCATCCTATTTTGTAATTTTGCATGCTTTTTAAAACTATTGAAATTCGGTTTAAAACTGTTGGCGAACACGCTGCTTGCGATTGAAATTTATCCATTTTGTGTCTGCGAAAATTCAAGTAAAATTTCCGCAATTTTTGAGCATGAAACTTATTCGTCGAATTTGAAATAAAGGGTTTGTTCGGGAACACCAAGAGCTTAACTACAAAATAGATTTGCTAGTGACATCACTTTTGCATTAAATTTGTTCGCGAATACTGAATATTCCAAATTTAAATGATTGGGCATTACGGAACCGAGTTTTTGCAAATTGAAAACGCTGAATTCTATTTTAACACATGGTATAATTTCTGGAACTTTGATTTGATTTTCCAATTTTCAACTGGCAAAAAATCGAATGAAATTCAGCCTATATGCAATTCGATATCGGTTACTATAAAATAGGATTCACTGCGGTCAAATTAAGTTTATTCACGCATTATAGACGGCGCCAGTGATAACTTTCGAATTTGGAGCGAACAGATCTTAAGAAAATATTGCAAGAGATATGCTTGGAACAAATCACATTCTTTACTGCATTTCAAACACGATTCCGACAATTATATTAAATTATCAAAATTAATCTTTTAATAACTTAGAATTTTTTGCAATGACGCGTTCGATCACGTTTTAAACTCTGTTCGAATAAATTTAGAACACAATAGAACTTGTTACACCAATAGCTTCGATCGAAAAATATTTTTCGAACGAGTCTGGGCGTAATTTCTAGAGATCAGTTCTCAATTTTTCGCGGAGTGTTAGCTAAGAATATTCTTGTATTTCTGTCCGTAATGACTGAAACTGATCTTTTGAGTCTTTTACGAAATACAAACTCTCAGTTGATTATTTCACTTGCACTACGAACATCAAATTGTTCTGGCGGAAAATTTCTTGGCCATATGATTTTTCGTGCCTTTGTGGATCCCTGATAATAATTATAAGATCATGCACTTTAGTGCTAAAGGGGATATAACATTTTTCAGAAATTTTGTGAGTGCTATGTAGAACCCACAAATATGAAAATTTTTAATTGATGCTAACTTCGATGCACTCAGTGGTCACTGGGGTGCCGGCAGTAATGCACAGTATTTTTAAAATTTGTAAGTGCTTATA
>JASANE010022432.1:0-79165 GCA_030248225.1 Trileptium ribeirensis | reverse complement strand
AATAAAAAATATAAAACAATAAAGCAAGGCTTGTTTCCATAATTAAAAAATCGGGTATTTCTTTTAGCCCCCCCCCCCCCAGCCTGAATTTGGTCAATTTTGAAGATACAGAGCTGATTTTGGTATCATTCGGTTCAGCTCGATGAGGAGGTATCGAGAATTGGTATCAATGAGATATTATCAAGGAGATATCGATAAGATGGTATCAATCGGTTCAGCTCGATAAAATAAAATACTCATTTTACCCACATCCATGAAATTTTTTTCAATTTTTTGAGGTTCCAATGGTCCCCCACTGGGAATCCAAAAATTTGTTTCTTCGGGATAACGGTTATGTTGGGTACCGTTCGAATCCGTTTGATGAGAGAAATCTAATTTTATTGAAATCTACGCCACCGTTAAAAGGTTATGAGGGCCCAAGTAACCCTGAAGGGCGGAAATAAAATGCAGGGCACGCCGTTCTCGATATACTAAGGATAAAACTTAAGCTAAAGTCCTTATATGAGGCATACACTAAGCCTAAGTCTGGGGGCTCGAACCCGAACCCTCCACTCTAAGCGATGTTCTTTTTTCTAACGTTATAAAGTAGCACTCAGGGTTACTTGGGCCCTCATAACTTTCTAACGATGGCGTACATTTCAATAAAGTACGCACCAGTAGATTTCTCTCATCAAACCGAGTGGAACGGTACGCGACATGACCATATTCCGAAGAAAAAATTTTTGGGTTCCCAAGAGGGACCATTGTAACCTTAAAAATCGGAAAAAAAATTCAGGGATGTGGCTAAAATGAGTATTTTCTGAATCGCCTCATCGAGCTGAATCAATTGATACCAAAATCAGCTCTGTATCTTCAAAATTGATCCAATTCGGGCTGGGGGCGGGAGGTGGGCTAAAACAAAAGACCCCAAAAAATCTGCTGTGTAGATTATATAATGCCTCATTTCCTTGAACATTACAAAATCCTATAACCCTGGTGTAAGAAAAGATTTTTGTCTCTTTATGTTTCAACTTTATTCTATAGACCGCATTCGTATATAATATTCTCATAAAGCATCTCGTAAAGCTTTTTCGCGTTACTAATACTCAGGTATCATTAAAGCATTATCCAAAGTTTCGAGCTAGCTCTATCGACTTAAATTCAGGTTAAGGGTTATAATATCAACATTATTTGAAACATTTTCCCCACACAGTGTCGGGCATACTCTATACACGTGTATCTGACAGAGCTCTGCGATTAGAGCAGAAGCGTGTAAAGCCTAAGGTCGTGGGTTTGATTCCCACCTCTGTCGACATTTTCCGACAAATGCAAACTATCATGCTAGCTTCAAAAATAACATCTTTAAGGCTTTATTTAAAAAATTTGTTAATAATAGTATTTCATGAAAATGTCCAACGTCTTAACCGATATATAAAGGTAAACTTGCCTTCAAATTCTTATACATCGGTTTATTTCCACGACCCTTTGTCATTAAAACGAAATTAACCACTGATTCGCCATTATCACCAATCGCTTCCTGATGCTGTTCAATATCATCGTCGTCTTCTGCTTCATCGTCAGCTTCGTCCTGATCGGCTACAATGCATAATTCATTCATTAATAAATAATGATAAGCCCGTGGCAAACAGTTAAGTTATGTCGCTGATGCATAGCGTATATATGTCCGCATAAGCTTGTCCAAACTAGTCTATCCGAAAGATCAAAATAGCACTTGGGGGTCCAAGTAGACACACCAGGTGCTATTTCCCACTGAGTTGTCTGGGTTGATGGAAGGTAGCTGATCACGCGGTTTATCCAAGCTTTTATACAATTACCTGTTGCAATTAGTTTACAACATGTATATCGTGGCTTTTGTTGCATATATTGTTTGCTTACTGTTGTTTTTTAAACATCTGCGCTTCATTTTTCACAATATTTAATTGTCATTAGTCATAGTACCAGTGTTACCACTACAGGTTATTTGAAGGGTTGGTTTTATTGTCACTTTAAAATAAATGAGGTGCAGTAAGTCTACTTAAGACACGAGAATCCTCCTCCTTCAGTGGAGAGGCTGGCATAGTACTGGTATAGCTCCGACATTCCACAGCCAAAGCGTGTGATTGCGAAACGCCTTTATTTGTCCATGGCTATTTGTTTATCAACTATAATTTAGGCGCGAATAGAGCAAAGATGTATAGATCTTACAACATAACTTGTCCCAGCTATTCCAGTTATATCAACTAATTAGCCAAAATTAATTAACTAATTAGCACATATGAAATCATAGAGCTTTAAAGGTCACATATTTATAATCATCGACGTCGAAACCATCGATAGCAAAAAACGGCAAATTTGAGGTGATTATAATATTTGCATAAAATTAGCCATTTAATTAACTAATTAGCATAGGCGGCCATTTTTAGAGCGTCAGAAATGTCATACTCGTGATCAGCGACATAGAAAACACCGTGTGAAATTATTTTCAAAAAATTAGCTAATTAATAATAATTAATTAGTAATATTTGCTAATTAACTAATTAGCATGTTTTAACATCCTCCAATAGTAATACAGTTTCGTAATCCACACTGCGAAGTGTAGTTCTAAATAACAGCTTTACACTCATTGAAAAATAAACAAGTTTTATTTGAAAATACTAAAAAATAGGCTACCACATTTTACTAATTAGTTAATTACTAATTAACTGAAACAAATTTTGTCAAAAACTACATCTCTTGCACTTGAAGGATATTAAGCCTTTTAAACAAAAAAATTATTAAATGAGCCAAATAGTTATTGAGCAGTTCGACGGACCAACGATGCCGATTTCCCCCTCGGACAAAAACAAAAACGCTTGGTTCCACTCAGTAAATTTTATAATTGTAATTTAAATTCTAGCTATTTGTATTTTGTAATGTAAACTGTATTTAACAGACATTTTAACCTAAAGAAGAATTTATGAAACATTTACCCACAGTTTGTCGATGTTGTCGTATGTAACAAAAATTATTACTAGCGATCATACTTTAAAGACAATACATGCAAACGTTATCTTATACCATACCATGGTTTTGTTACCACTCCAACAATTCTAAAGAAATGCACGTTGCACAGAAATGGTACCATGCTGCAGAAAAATAATAGGCTAAAAATACATCTGCGCCTTTCCTAAGACATCAAACAATATTACTACTAAGACACGAATATGATGATTAATCTTTAATCACATTGAGTATTATAAAGTAACACGTAGTACGCGTCAAAAATGACTGTCGCTCGCTCGAGACCGATATTCTCGCCCGAAATGAGCCTCTTTTCTGTGGAGTGCTGTAAGTAGCATGCTGTGTGACACAAACGTACCAAATCGTATTCTTCCCTTCTTCGGGATGCCAAGTGGAACCGAAAAATCAGCCGCCGGAACTTTGACACTTTCTTGCATTCGTTGCTGAAACAATAACCAAAAAACAGTTCAACGTGGCCACGTAAACAACTCGGTATAACAATAAAACAAGAGTGGCCCAACGAAGCATATAGAACAGAAACGTGATCATCCTTCGTCTCTAAACATCCACTGATTTCTTCGACCTGCTCAACAATATATCCGCTACTATTATAACAAAACGCCTATTTCATCGGTCCATAGCAAAATATTGGCAAGTTTTTATGCCAACTTGAAATGTTTGCCGGGGTGTGGGAAACCAAAAATTTTGCCAAGCGAAGCCAACGTATTGCTAGTGAGCCCCAAGCGGCCGGTGGCGTTTATTGCCAGGAGAACCAAAAATGCCAACTCGAGATCCAATTTGGAGAAGTCAGTGATGTAGCGTTGAACGTCTTTAAATTCTACACAGAACCACACAACACAATTATTATTATTATTATTACAATAATAATTCTCCTCTTTGTCCCGTTCTTACAACTACATAGCTGCAACCTTATTTACAGTCACGGGCAAAATTGGAACATGAAAAACATACGTAAACGCAAACAAACTTAAAAAAAACAAAATTTGTCGTATTTTAGAACGAATTTAATTTCCGTTCGTTTACGAACGAAGATAAACGTAAACGAGTGTTGTTGCGTTCGATTTTGCTACACTTATTTCTACCCGTGAGTGTAATTTATTGCGCATTTTAAAACGGTTTCACTTTGTAGATATGGTACGGCTAGTTTATCCATTAAAGCCAATTACAGTCAATTAAGATTTTTTACCCGACGAGACGGGGTGGTTTGCTATATCGAGTCATCCACTCCGCGGATACGTACAATATAACTACCAAAATAATTGCGCAGCAAGAGCCATATTGTGTATCACAAGGTCCTCAAAATCTATCCCCATGTTAAAACTAATATTTAAATTATGAGTGTAGTGAGGGTAACGAAGAATTCTTATTAACCGCATATTGCTGGAATTCGACAATGTCCATTATTGGTTTATTAGGATGACATGCATAACCCAATCTTGCATGTGCGGAACTGCAGAACGGAACTGAAATCCCTATTTATTTGTGCCCTTGAGTGCGAAGTCCGATTCCTGAAAAAGCGGGGAATAAAGGTCTCTAGTCGGGTCCGAAAATGTCCGAAGCATCAAATTTTTTAGAGTATCTCGACAACCGGAGAAGATAGTGGGCTGTTTGTATACAGCAAATAAGCCTCTATAAGACTGTATTATAATGATTTGCTTCACTGCTATTACAGGATTAAAGGGATTATTAAATGGGCTCATGAGAACGAAATACGTACACGAAAACGGTAATATTTTCGTAATCGCTCTAGCTATATGGGTGTCACTGGTTTCACTTTGTAGAGCAATTCGTCTTCTATGAAGGTGCAAACGATTTACTGGAGTATTGAGTCAATACGGCTTTTTAAAAAGGTCAAGGGACTCAAAATACACGAACACGACATATCCGCCACCGCTCGTGGTATATTGGCGATACTGGTATCACTTTGTAGAGTGATTCTGATATCTGAGAACAGTATGCTGTACTGTCACTATTTACGCTGTGGGGATGGGTCAAAACAGGTACTTGAATGCGCTTATGCTATCCGCGGCCACAAAACGGCAAGAAATCCGCAACAGCTCGAGCTATATGGGTGTTATTAGTCTTATCTTGTGAAGCAATTTACTCTCTTATGCGGCAAACATTAAGGGAGTATATCCTCGACCATTTATGAAACATTGCTGGCGTTGGGCTCATTTTGTACGTCGATGCTTAATACTAGTTGTGTACGTCCACCTAAATTACATATTCAACATCTTGTAGATAAGCCAAGCTACTAGCTTAAATATAGTGTCGTGAAAACAAACTATGTCGTTTCGCATGGACCGTTGGGTTTCTGTAATGTTGGCGTTTCTGTATGATCAGCTGAAAGCCTGTTACTTTGTGATCTATGCTTCTACAGTCCTGTTTGCTAACATTTTTTGTGAACCTATGTAGTCTCCACTTTGCCATTTTATCTAATTCACATCAATAGAATGACCGAAATAGGAAACACTTCAATCATCTTTTCTTACTGTCATGTTAATCACATGATGATTTCATATGTTAGGAGATCACTTATTTGCTTGGAACAAAAAAGGCTCCATATGTAAAGAATTCTGGTGCAAGTGTGAGTTGAAAACATACCATCTAGACTGGAAGGAAGCGACAGCGCGCTAGACCACTAGGCGACGTTTAAACAAACGTGTCCTGCATTATATTGCGGGTCATTTAAACTGTGATGCGAGTTTACAAAAGAGGTTTGAAATGCTGCAGTTATTCTAGTCTTAATTTAGAGTAAGTAGAAAGCATAATAAAGCAAGGAAAGCTAGCTACCGCAATTTGGCGGTTAGAGTCGGCAAACATGTTGCACAACTGCTAATATTTTTTCTACGACTTAAATCACCCATTATATTCTACTCCATGCGTCATTCTAGTTTGCTTAACCACTGGAAAAATCACAAGCTAGCTGCTCTAATTGTTTAGTTTACTCACAGGTTATGCACGCACCAGAGGAACAATGGTTGCTAATACATAGGGTAAGCCCAACGGTAATTAAATATTATATATTTTGAAAACCAATCCTAAATTGAACGTCCCCAACGTTTCAAGGTAATACTATTCGAAATTATGAATGACACCATCCGATCTAAACAGAATTTTTTACTAAGCATATACTTCGATCGATAACCGCTAAATAAAAACGGCATTACTTCTAAATTACTTTGGATTTACCATCAATATTTATTATTACCATTTTTGCAGCATTGTTATAAACTTAATATTTCAATTAAAAACCTTCACCTAGCAACTACTGTTGGTAGTAGCAGAATTATTTGAATGAATCTTCTAATATTGGTAATAATAACGCTTTAAAACGATCCGAAACATCAGCAAATTAATAAATTACAGCCTTTCCAAATAATACGATCCATGAAGTTAAAATAATTGCACTTTTGGTTTGTACAGCGGTAAGCCTTTAAGAATAATAACGCTATTTGGTATTGCTATTTTATATAAAGTTTGGTACACGTTGAATTAAAAAACTTTCTATCGATCTAAACACTTTCTTGATCTGTATTTAATAGTGTTCATCGTAACCATACTAAGTACAGCTTAAGCACTGACGTAGAGGAATTTATTATTCATTAACGGCAATTTATAGCAAACTGGTTCAGTATTCAGAAGATATAGCATTCAATATTATTATTATTAATCAATGTACAAAATTATCAATAAAACTACACTGTAACAGCACAGAAGCTCAACAAAATGAAATTCGTGACACTTTCTCACAAACCAGTATATACAGTATATATATATACAGTACTCGTCAGAAATGACCAAAGCATGTTGTGAGAGTCGAGAGCGAGTGGCTCGCTCAAGATTTCGAAACTATTTAAATTAATAGTAAATTCTGTTTTTGAACAAATTTATTTCCAGCGAGTCTCGAGCGAGCGACAGTCATTTTGGGCAGGTACAGTATATAACAGAAAAACATTGTTGCATATTATAGATTTTGTACAACTAGATATATATGTGAAAAGTACAGTCTTCCCCATATGATTACGAGTGAGCGAACGAACACTAAGCAAAAATTAAAATTATAAAATTTCGAAGTAAAATTTCATTTTCTCACGAGCTGCGAGCGAGCAAAGGTTAATTGTGGCGAGTACTGAACAGAAAATACTTTAATGGTTCCTGAAATAAAACCAAGGTTATTCACTAGACATGTGTGTTTTGTGGACAATGTCGATTTTGTGATTATTCAGAATCGTCATTAACAGTTCTACAATGAGTAAGCACGAACACAGCATACACAAAACCAAAAATCCACGATAAACATCTTGTATCTAAGAGTGACAAAAATAAAAATATTACACTACCTTCTGGGGACAAACAATAGGCATGTAAGTAATAATTATTATCATGGTTGTGCCCGCAAACTAAAAGCAAACGACAGCACCATTATTAAAACTGCTTTACAAACATACATCACGCTATCACATCAACATAGAGTAGTAACTCAAAGGAACCATAATGACACAGTAGATCCCAAGAATTATTCTCGATTACACCTCAGGACATACCGCTACCACTGAATGATCCACGGGCATACTAAGACTAAACCAGATAACCCAAGTGAATCAGAAACAGGAACGTATAGCAACATATTATCGATAGCCTGCGTTTAAGCAGACTGAACAATTAGCACAATTTTTAGCCATGAGCCAATAAATACGAGGAAGGCGACACTGCTATTCCATACCATTATTAAAGTTTAATGACTAAGACGAACAGGTGATCAGTGGACCTAAGATATTTGCTTCGTTAGACTTTTACGAACAAAAACGTATTCCAGCTTGAAGATAGTTCAACATTTCGAGCGCGAAAATCATCGCCAAAGATAAGTACAATTGTGAGTGTGAAATTGATGTCCGTCCGGCGTTCCTCAAGTCATCCAAAACCTGGGGTCAGCTCTAACTTCGGAGCTAGGGGGGACATCGAACTCAGGGTAATGCTCGAAGTTTAATTAATTTTTTGTTTTTAGAAATTGTGATTAATTTATACATAAGTTCATACTGAAGCCGAACAAAACATGTGCTAGCGACAAATTTTTTTAAATTTTGTCGAAACCAGCGGGCTTCACGATCCTCGAATTCCGGTCGATTAATAGCTATCAGTAGTATTTGTTATCTTGCACTATGTATCTGTCATCTTGTTCAGAACGAACTCACCAGATATGCAAGCTTAACCTGCTGTCTAGAGATAATTTCAATCGCTAAAGAAGACAAGTTTGTGCGTTTGCCATAATTTCGTGAATGGCACATGCAAAGCTAAAATATATTATTGCCGTAATACTGTTTGTCTAAAAAAACTTGTAGCTTGTATTAGCGCCAAGCTGATGACTTCTGAGTGCTGAATATCCAATTTGGAGAGACGTACAGTTTAGCGACGCGTACATTTCGCTTCGCTAGTTTCACTCACTACAGTCAGAATACAACAAGACTCCATAATATGTGTCGACATACCTGAAAACGACACCGGACATTTTGCTTCCCCCTACAACGTCTACTGTAACCTCCGCCACATTTCGCCTTACCTGAAAACTATCAGCCATCATTTTGTCGAAGGCGCTTAGAAAATCTTCATCATCCGGATCTTTTTCATGCCGAATCTTCTTTCGAATTTTAACGACGTCATCGATTCGTTGTTCTGCGTTCTGGCGTCGATGCTCGTCGCCCTCGCTATTATATTCATCGGACGAAAATCGCGAAGACACATGATTTTCGTAATGTTCGTCTCCACCAGCTTCTTCCCCATCGTCATCGTCAATCGCATGATTTTGACTGCCCTCGCTTAAAACAACAATAAACCTTATAATTATGATATTCATTATTTGAAAAAATTAAAGCTAAACAAGTAACATTATGAAAAAACATGTTTATTAAGCAAAACCATTTATGTTAGAAAATCCAAAAATTTTGGTTTTGCTTACGCAAAGCTGAGCTTTTTACTGCAAGGTGACAGAGCGGGGTTCCAGCGAAGAGCCATAAATAGGCTTGGGAGAGGGGAGGACAAAAATACATGCAGCAAAACTTTTTCTAATTTTAGCTCATTTAAAACAGGCTTCCACATCGACGAAACCACCACCACCACATCCTTTATAGTCGATTGGTTCCATCGCGCGTGCAAGGGGTACGACTGCACCGTGACTTCAGCACTCTTTTCCATTCGTCACTGTCTTGCGCGTCCTCAATTCGTAGCCTATCTATTGCATGTCCTTTTTGACGACCTGTTCCCACTTCTTTTTGGCCTCCCACGGGCGCCTTTCCTTCGGATTGGACTTCGACCGCTCTTTTAAAGTCCACATCGACGAAAACAGCTTGAAATCATATACGTATCATAAGCAGCCATCAACCATCGTTGCATTTTATGATAATATGACATCCAAATTACGTATTATCAAACTTTCACTGTTAGGAGTAAATTTTTCATTCTCGACAAAATATCGCAAATTCGGAAATACATCAGTGAAAGGCAATACGTCAGTGCGGGGAGAGGTGAAGGAGGTTATGCGTAGGTGTCGAATATGACCAAATAGCGCATATTTTATTGTACTCATGCATCATGTTTTATAGCACTTGGTGAATTGACCTGCTGGAACCTCCAAACCTTCACTTTGGAGATTGATTTGATCAAATTATAACTTCCGATGAACCTAACAATATATTCGAAATCAGACAAAATCGAATGATTTTCGTTTCAGCAAAATATTCGGTACATTAGTCACATCAACATTGGATTAATCGCAAACATTGGTTCGATTTTGAGCACTAATTTGTGTTTATAGCCGTATATGTATGTTTATTGCATATTAAACATCTCAACAATAAATTTCTGTTTATTCTTAATTATATACTATCGCGAGATTGGGTCAAACTATTGATTTTTATCGAATCAGCTGGATTCCAGAAACACTGCAGCAAATATTATTCACCAACACAGTCCTCGAAGTTACCGAAACTATCCTCAGTGACTGACCAACCACAGCAGCGACTGAGCTATACCGATGTAAAAATCCCACACTTGCAATTTAAATTATATTAACTTCGTCTACGATAATCTACTGTTATTTATTTAATCAGGCTATGATTGATCTTCACACGTATTACTAATAATTCTCTATTACTTAACAATGACACCTCTAATGTAGATATAAGCCTGCTGAAATCACATTTCTATAACCACAGCTATCTGGCTAGTCCAAAGCGGGGGGGCGGCATTCTTGGCTGCCCCCCCGGCTCAAAGCCCCTGCTGAGAAAAATAAACGTCTAAACGCGACAAAATCCGGCCCAAAAAATTGCCTCCCCCGGAAAAATCCGGCAGGTGAGCCGAAGGCCTCCCGGCTATAATTTCCGAGCTTTGGACTAGCCATGCTATTATAACTAATCTTCTACAAATATGCGTACCCTTGCATGTTTTCATTGCTTCCTTGACTTGCAATGCGATCTTGGCTTTGACTTCCCCCACATATTGACATTTCTTCATCGCCTTCATCTGAAAAATGAACACACCACAGTGAAATATTATTGTGAAAACAGGAAAGCGGAAAAAGCGGACAATACAGACAATACAAGAAGAGATAACTAAGCTTGAAATTTCCTACTCTGCAGCATAATTTTTAGGGAAAACTCACCTGACCGGGAATTAACATGATAAGGATAGTAAAAAGATTAGCCTAGTACAGCAATATGTTCCCTCAAACTTAGCGATATTCGAAAGCTGATACGAAGACGGAATTTTCTGGCATTCATAAACAGATTAGCCAGAATCTAAAGCGTTTCATAAAATCGCAATTAGTACAGGAACTATTTATAATACATAATTGTCATAGATAACAGAGTGTATATTTGCCATACATATATAACACCATGACTCTCAGTTCGTTACGTCTTGTGAACAATGCTATCTATTACATCGCATTCAATTGCCAAACACTGAAGACCTCTGTCAGTATGATAAACTAACCGATTCAAATATTAGGCTAGCCACAGCCATTTCTGAGACCTAGTAAGAATACACATCACAATCTAACTAAAATAGAAATACAAACAAGCAATGAACTGAAAATTTCAATGTCTGGTTGACTATGTTATAAGGTAGAAGCTTATTTGTTCTGTGTGAAAACGTTAACTTCACAAGTCTGTACTGTCGATTTTCACTCCAAATTAAAAATAATATAGTTTCAACGGTTTACTCAAAGGACAGTGCCAGTTAGCCAAGATAAAAACATCTATAATTATTTCAAATATTTTATCTCGTCTCGCTTCGAATAATTTTCGCTACAGCCTCCACAAAATATATCCACTTACCAGGGAATAACCGGAACCGGAACCTGGTCTTCGGAACTTATATATAGTAAAACAGATTAAGGAAGAAAGTAGAATACACACTTTCGCTCTGTCTCCCCCGCCTCCGTTTACTACACATACGTTTGTTACATGTTCTCCTGTAGAAAACTTGAAATTACTGGTTTATATATGGTTCTAAGAGAAAATAATAGAAGGTAATTTTTGATCAGTGGTCAAAGACACTGTTTAGGCTAGTGTTGGACAAACAGTCCCGTCAGATCATAATGATAACTTTCTAATCAGAATGCTATTAATGAGACAAACTGTGATACTGCTCACACAGTTAAAAAATACAGTTCATTGCCAAGAAAGCAGGTTCTGGCTGCGTTGCAGATAACGTTAATTTACTTCAATGTAGACTGATTTACAAAGATTACAAGCGCACTGGCTGGTGCTTGACGTAATTTATGTTAGCCAAGCTTACGCTAAGTACTTCTACGTAATCCATACTCTGTTACCGAGTTGGACCGGTTTAATTCGAACATACTCCGCAGACTTCTGAATGTGTAAAATAGCTGCTACAATCATCGACCTGGCTTTGGTTTGTTAACAAACTCCTGCAGGTTAAGACGAAAGATCCCTACTAAAATTATGCGCCCTAATTACGTTTCACACGGCAAATGGCTGAATTGATCTTTTCTTTTGCTTGGTTGTATTGGAACTTGATCATCCTATATATGGTTCTATAGGCCGTATATATGTACAATACAAATGTTTGAGCCAAAGATGTGGAAAATTTTAAACAAAAATATAAACCCAAATTCCGGTTCCGGTATGGTTTTTGCCCTTTGCCGGAACCGCAACCGGAACACGATTTTTTCCGGAACCGGAATTCCGGTTACTCACTGCCACTTACCTATCGGATACAAACCACGTTCGCGGTCATCCATTTCTTCCGCTGTGTCAGCACCACTTCCGGCACCACCGCCGCTACTCCCACCTCCACCAGCATCAACAAACTTAAGCACCGACTCGGCCTTTTCGCGATATTCTTCTTCGATTGCTCGTACTTCACCGCACGCGTCGTCGTAATTTTTTGCAAGCGTCCATCGTGGTCTAAGTACCTCGATTGTGTCTCTGGATAAAACAAATAACCGGATAAGATACATACAAAATAAGAATGAAAAAACTACGAAGTGTTGAATTCACAGAACTGCAATAAAACTGTAGCGTTTTACGATTCCAATTGGTGTCAACCACATTAAGTATTCCATTGTAAAAACAGCAAAGTCTGTGCCTTAAACACAGTTTGCAAAATAAAGCGAAAAGTAAACGAGATCTTGTTGCGAAATTTCCATAACAAAATAACATAATTTCCCTGATGAATCCTAAATTTGCTTGAATTTTCTGAGCGTGCTACCTACTAAAATATAACAACTAGTAACTAGTAAGTGAGGAGCGACACAAAGCAAGCGTGGTTTCATCAAGTGGTCATTTTGTGCAACGACTTTGTTATGACCAGTGACTAAAAGTAGAGGCTAAAAGTAGAGACTGAAAGTGGAGACTAAAATTAGAGACTAAAAGTAGAGACTAAAAGTAGACCAAACTCTCTGTAACCCTGATCCCGTTGAAAAGCCTAAAACCGTAAACCCATCGCAAACAACTGAAAACACACGAAGCATTGGTGCTAGTCTTTAAATAAACAAACCATCGTATCCAGCGTCATTTGAAAATCGGGCTCATCGACCGTAAAACTCTTGAACCTCATGAAAATGTATAATATATTCAAGTTAAGCTCTGGATAGCAAAACTATCGCATAGAGCGTGCTTAATAACCTAATAGACAGTCACTGTAAGGTAAAACCACGCAATAACAAGCCGATAATCAAAAAAAATTGTCATTTCATGCAAGAGATCGATGAACCAGATTCGAGCCTAGAGAAAGCTCCCACAAAAAAGTTGTAGTCAGCAAACTTGTTGCCAGCCTGTAGTACGACTGGTTCCCGTATTACCAGATTTGTCAAAGAACCTTTAAAAATATTTGTCGTTTTGACCCTGAAGATGAGGTCGGAGCTGTTCGCGTTCAACTAAACGGCATACTATCATTACTTTTGCTATCTAATAAAAAACGTCGAAATCCATCCATCCGAAAATGAGTTATGAATGACAAAAACAGACAAAAATTTTCAAGATTGTTTCCCCTTGCTCCATCAGTGGAAACTCCGCTCGCACCGTTTCAATAATTAATACAACACGCGAACCGCATCAGGTGACACGCTCTCAAGTACTTTAACTGTATAAAGATATTTAGAGCGACGTTTTAAGTAAACTGTCCAAAAATACGGTATATACGTGAAAAGGTAAACTTAGTATCAGCATGAGAGAACAACGCCGCATCATCATGTCAAATGGAGTATTAAACAAAAAATGTATCTATTTTGAAACAAAAAAACTAAATATCCCCATTATAAAGATTTTCGAGCTCTGATCCGGGTATTATTGACGAGGGGCCACGTACATATCGCACCATGGTAGGCATAAATACATTATACACGTTAGCACACACATTTTCCGCCGGAAAAAGTATTAATATATATAAACAAAAAACAACCAATATTTACTTAATGTATAACTCCGATTTTGTCAGAATTTTCATACAAGTTGTTTATGTGTCGCGACGCTTTTTTTGCACGCTGCCAGAAAACAGTTTAAAACTGTACTATTTTCCATAATTTCAACCATACGGAAGGTTCCAACATCCAATACTAGCTAAAATATTCTTAACACGCTAGCAACTTTCTCCAAAAAAGTTTGTTCCAAAAATAGAATTTTATAACATCAACACAATTAAAATTTCAACCAATGTACTCTCGCCAGCTCGCAACTGGCTCTACATGCGACAGTCATTACTGGGGAGTACATTATAAGTAAATTTTTTTGAACACAGGGTTATAAAATAATTATAGGGAGAAAGAACCGTTCGTTTAATTCATATTTTGAGAAAAACTTGTTTCTTTACGTAACAGTTGAGCCTTAATGTTTTTAAACTATCGACATTTGTCTAGAAATATAAATTTGATAAAATCAATGAATTTTTACCATACGATTTACGGTTCGATACCAATTTAGAATAAATAAAGATTTTCTTTTGAATGTGTAGCGAATATAACCGAAAATTCACCTTATATAATGTATACATAGTTCCACATAGATGAGTTAACATTATTTATTCAAAATGAATTAACAAATTAATTCAAACACAATAATTAATCTAGACTCAAAACAGAGCGTTTGAATGAGTAGATTCTGAACTAGTAAACATTAGAGTGAGAAAACTCCGCTCATACATCCTTTCCATACTACTGGAGGATCTCCTTAAACAGTGATCAAGACTTTACTAAATTGATGATCATAAAACCCGTATTTGACGATGAATTTTTGTAGAATCTGACTTCTTAAGTGACATTCATATCCGGCGCTTTTGGACGCTTCCGCGAAAAAGGCCCGGTACAAATGTTTTTATTATTATTATTGTCCGTATATTGATTTTCTGCACTGAGTGTGCACGCTTACCTCAGAACATTGTCCATCTCGATGGGAAACGGACTATCCAACGTCCAAACGTCAGCGGCGGACTTTTTTGCCCAATAGTACCGTGCCAAATAGGCTAAAAAGCAGTCTAGTTTCTTCTTCGACGTTCCGCGATCGAAATAATGACCACATGCATCGAGAAGAACACACGACAGGCGAATACGGAGTAAGTGAGTTGGCGGATCCAGTAAGCTAAAAATGAACAAAACAAAAGTTACGTTTAATACGCATAGCTTTGTTGCAGGGAATAACCGGAACCGAAATTTACCGGAACCGGAACCAGCAACCGGAACCGTCCATTTAAACCGGATCCGGAACCTGGTCTTCGAAATTTATATATAGTAAAACAGATGATGGAAGAAATGAAGGTATAGTAGACTTAAAATGCATTAAAAATAACTTTTACATTAAACTTAATGTACTGCGATGGTATTATTGCCTTTCTGAAACTTTAAAGAGACTGATGAAGCTAATGTTTATTTATCGATCAAATATGTCGGTTTTTGGACATTCAGAGCAAAAAATGTCTTCCACTATACACCATTGCGTATACTGCATCAAATCGAATGTGCTTACAAAGGTTGGAGCGTAGAATACACACTTTCGCTCTGTCTCCAGACGCCTCCCTTTACTACACATACGTTTGTTGCATGTTCTTCTGTAGGAAACTTAAAATTATTGGTTTATATGATTCTAAGAGAAAATGATAGAAGGTAATTTTCTGATCAGTGGTCAAAGACACTGTTTAGGCTAGCGTTAGACAAACAGTGTCCGTCAGTTAGATCATAATGATGATAACTTTCTTGAATGCTATAAATGAGACACACTGTGATGCTGCTCACACAGTTTCAATAAATACAGTTCATTGCCAAGAAAGCAGTTTCTAGCTGCGTTGCTGATAACGTTAGTTTACTTCAATTTAGACTGATTTACCAAGTTTACAAGCGCCCTGGCGGGTGCTTGACACAATTTATGTTAGCCAAGCTTACAGTAAGTACATCTGCGTAAGCCATACTCTGTTACCGAGTTGGACAGGTTTAATTCAAACGTATCCCACAGACTTATGAATGCGTAAAATAGCTGCTACAAACATCGACCTGGCTTTGATTTAACAAACTCCTGCAGGTTATTATGAAAAATTCCAACTGAAATTATGTCCACTACTTACGTTTCAAACGTCAAATTCCTTAGTTAATCTTTTCTTTTGCTTGGTAGTATTGGAGCTTGATCAATGTATAATATATATTACATATGTTTGGATCACAGATGAATCAAAAACATGGAAAATTTCAAACAAAATTTTTAAACCGGAATTCCGGTTCCGGTATGGTTTTTGCCCTTTGCCGGAACCGCAACCGGAACACGATTTTCGCCGGAACCGGAACCGGAATTCCGGTTACTCCCTGCTTTGTTGGTACCTCTAATGTCCCTCGATGAACAGGCTAATGAAATCAATACTTCAAAATCATCACCGTCGTAACCACACGACTGTTTTGTTTACAGACCACAGCCGGTTGCTATTGTTTACTTGTTCGAAGTCTGCAGTGTCGATTGAAAACTTACAGCAATTATTGGTGAATACTTCTTAGACGCCGAAAATCAGGACAAAAGTTACTCGGTTCACCACAATATCAGGCTTCGAAAAATAGACAAAATTATACAATGATTACAAGTCACATCAGGATATTCTACACTAAAGATATAACTACAATTTTCAACTACTAGCCTGTGTGTAACCAGTTGACCAATCGGTTCCGTTGCACTCTGCTGATGGACTAGCGCGGTTCCGAACGTAATCAATGAATAGAGTACCGAGAAAACAATCGACGAATCCACACACCGATAGTTGTACATTTCGCCGAGGTATTTGACACATGCCACACGGCGCTGATTCAGCTTTGGATGATTGATTTCCATACCGATACGAATGTCTACAATAATAGCGTAGTCACACAATAATTAAATTTGAAAGACCGTTGGGTCAAATCGGAACACGGCATAAAACCATAGATAAAGTACAATTTTGACCTAAATATGCAGCGTTGGCCTCTTAATTAGGTTGCATGGAATGCTTTCCTGCCCTCTCCACAGGATCAAAATTTTATATTTGTAGCTGCAGCTGTTTTTGCTGGGCCCCAGGTCCGACCTGGGGAACTGGAAATAGCTGGAGGAAAAACGTACCCCTAGGCATGATTGAATTTTTTGGTGTTTTTAAGCATTTTCAACATTTTTATCGTTGTTTTTGTTGCATATTTATTTTTACCAACTCAAAATCCATAATTCAGTTGGCCGCGCGTCATTTTACGTAGGATCTTGAATAGTCTAAATATATGCACCGGTATAGAATTTTATTATGATATTTTCCTTAAAACGATCATTGTTGATGTCACATCAAAAATACCTGGAGTACTGGTGGGTTGACCTGGGGGAAGCAAAAATATACTGATGGCATGACCTAACAAGCACCACCGAAATCCTGAGAGATTCGAAAATCTTGGGGGCCCTGCTGTGGCGAGTCGAGCTTTCAGTATTATGCTATTACATATGGTCGTACTCTGCTATGAACAAATGTTCAATAAACCAACTTACATTACCTAATTAGCGAGGATAACAAAATTAAAATTAAGTTTACCTTTAAAAAGTGTTTTGCCTTCACATTTCTCTTTAAAAGCTATGGTCGTCGATGAAACTCAAGGCACTCAACGAAACATTTTTAAGGATATTCGAGCCATATGAATGTATATTACTAAGTTATAGGTGAAAATGCTAGAATTAACACTAATTTTAGCCCAAAATAAATTTTTGATAAACCGTTTTCCGGAGTGAGATTACTAAGGTGATATCACTGCTACGTGCATGCTACTTAATAAATCTGAAATAATTACAATGAAATAGAACCAAACTGATCCAAGAATCGTCAAGTTCCAGCTGGCAGCAGTCACAGTTTTTATAGGCTTCAGATTAAATTAAATGGTTTTGACTACTCACTGTAGAATATTCAACAACGTACATACCTTCCAGGATGTTGTCGACTACCCGATGTCCGACTTCTTCGTAGTACCACATCAAACCCGCTAATAACGAAGCAAGGCAATGGATCGAATTGAACCGTACATGCCAAGGTGACGATAAGCATCGTACCATATAGGAAACCATGGCATCGTCATCCCAGTTAAATTTCCGGAGTTGCTTGAGGACCTATTACGAACGTGTGGAAAATAAGATGCAAATCAGAACAAACTGAAATGACTCATTAACAATGTAGTCACAACAGTATTACCTGGCGGTGGTTCGCCAAATCAGAAGTAATCAATATGATACAGTAACACATGTGAGTACTGATAGGAAACCATTGTTAGACGGGACTGCACCAGAAGAACTGATCATTCCACAGTGTGCTAACAACGCAATACACTAAGCAGAGCTCTCTTATCTGATAAAAAAATCTGATGTCGCTACTAATGCAAATATCCAGCCATGATCATTAAAACCATCAGCACGTCCCGATCAAGGTTAAGAATAAAATAAAAAATCCAATGAATTAAAGCACAAAGCGGTTTACTACAAGACATTTTGTCACATTGAAACTACTTTGTTTAAATGAAAATTCAAAAGCCAAAACTCGCTGGCTTTTCCAGCCTTGGCATTTTCAGTGCTCCAGAGAAAACAGGTGATCTCGTTTCGTTGTGCTGGTAAATCACGGTAAATTTTGAACTTCCCTGCAGTAAAAACACCCCCCCCCCAAATTGGCATAAAACTTTGTTTTACAAAAACCTTTGTTTGAAGCTACACGTACGATCAAATTATAAGTAAAAAATACGCTGAAAAACTGTTTGTAAACTCAGTAAAGAAATTTTTGAAGCGTTTTCAAGATCTTTTATTAACAATTTTTGCGTTTTTCGTTAAACAACATATTTTGAAAAAACAAACTTCAAAGGCGAACGGCACCTCCCCACCAACAGCACAGAACCAGGGAGCAGCAAATCCGAGTCTCCTGGAAAAACCTAACCCCTTACGTCTCTGGCAAAATTTTCAAGGAATAAAGCAGTCAGAATTCGAGCACAAAATGTACTATAATCAAGGCTTTTTGAACTATTTTAATCGCTGCCTATTTTGGCTGCAATTATTTTGAACTATCCTATTTTAGCAATGGAACCCATAAATAATACAAAATACTGTCAGGACGTTTCGAAGAAATGACCTAATCTTCATTTGCAGGCTATTTTACTAGAAGTAATTGTTTTTAACGACAATATTCATTGCTCGAACCCATAAATCCCGGAATCAACGACCCATTCAGCACGCTACTGAACCAATTTTAGAAGCAATTCCATCTTATTTTTCGATCTAGCACATATCCTAAGGCCGGTGACACATTCAGCAGCTACGTTAACGAAACACAACTACTAGTTAAACGAACCACTATCATGGTATAACTAATCAATATTGCGGGTAGCATTTTAAATCATAAATATGAAATTACTGTCAAACCACTGCCACCAAAACTGCGATAACTTATCCAACTATCATATCGACACAGTTTAATTCATTTTTACCTTTTCAACGGTCGTCTTATTGAGGTCCTTGAATATAAGTCGGCGGACATATTCGTGCTCGGGTGGTCGCTCTATCTTGGTCGCCGCGCCGCCGGGTGGCGGATTACACGTATAGTAAGCGTTATCAATCATAACACTGTATCGTTGGTCCAAATGCATGTTTGCTTTCTTTCTCATCATCTACAATCGTTGCGAAGACTACATAATCAAACAATAGTATGCTTATTGGTGGAATCTAATAACGCTGAATTCCGCAAAAGGCTGTATAAAAAAGATTTCAGCGTACGTTTAGATGTGTGCAACTATTGGCAAAATATAATAAAACCTCCAAGACAATGAACGCCGACGAGTTGATCAAGCTATTTTCAGGCTAAAATTAATTATTTTTAACTGTCCTTGGCCGTGTCTCAGTGATGGATGAGACTACTTGATACAAACCACCACTCTATATCCCTAGGTAAGAGCATTCACATTTCCAATGTCACTACAATATCGGTTTCACAGCGGGAATAAAGATATAAAACCAAAGAAGCAAAATCTTTGAGAATCATCTTTTATTATGAAAATTTAGAACTTATATGAACAACGCTGACAGTTAGTTTCACTTAGCGATATCCACAAAAATTTACATATTGAGTTTTGCCGACGGTACCCGGTGATGTAACTAGTAGATAACAATGTGCGCATTTTTTGCGCGATAATGACTAATCTAATGTACCATTATCAAAAAAGATCGCATCGCCCAATTTGATTTTTATGTGAAAAGACAAGCTGTCGTAGGGTAATCAAGAACAGGTCGTATTTATCACACCAGTGACAAAATAACCACTGTTCGTAGCATCAGCAGCACGGGTCACCTGACAGCAGCATGATCTAATTTGTTGGTTCCCACTAGGCAAATGATGTCACAGACATTATACGCTGATATGCTAACGCTAAATTATGATAAAAGATATCGGGTCTCAACAATACCAACGAAGTAACAGTTGTATGCACATTACGAAAGGCGTAGTTGATACAGGCTAGATTTCTGATATTCCTGGAAATATGGAAATGAATTATGTCAAATCTTTTGCAATCGAACATTCCTAACACCAAAGATGTGTGCATTCGCAAGCTTTTAACAATCAATGCAACACGTCTTTCAATATATATGTTAATAGTCTATAACGCTGATTCTTTTTCGTTGGAGTCACCAGACAAAATTATTAACAAAGCACCAGCATAGAGATTTACGATGAGGACGTTTAAACCAAAACTTTACTGATTAATTAAGTTATTCTTGAAACCCAGCGTAAATTGTGCTAACCTAATTGTGAAACCGCGACACAGAAATATATTTGCATGAACAGATTAAATATTAACACTTTAAGACGTTCCTAATATTAGACTGTCCATAATACCGGACTGTCAAACTAAAATTCCAAAACGATACATTACCACTGACCTGCTCTAACAATACGCGCATTCGCGGATACGATTCCGGCGAATGATAGAGAAAATACCCGGCCACGTCGAGCAAACTACACGCCATGTCGATTGCATGATGTCGAAAATCGAAGAGCAGCATTTTCAAACAATGCAGCGCTTCAGATTTCGGAAAGATTTTGAATTTGACAAATTCGCCGATAAAGCGACAAATTTTAATTTTCGTTTCGATTTTGACTTGGTCCTGAAAAAGCAATGTTTTAGTGACTACCTATTAGATAGCCCTTTTATATATTGCATTAGTTTCTGTTGTTAAGGTTCGTTTTATTCATTTTTAGCGTAATAACAATGTGTAAAATGTGACCAGTCCAAATGTAGATAGTAATAATAACATATTTATGACGTATATGTTAAGAACAAACAAGTTGAAAATGAAGTTTGTGAAAACATCCTTATTAAAAGGAATCAAACTGAGTCCTAGTGGTTTAAGCAAAGTACGCCATGACTCCTGTAGTACTTCTTGTATCACTGTTACCATTGGGCTAAACATTTTTTGCAGTTTAATAGCTAAGCTGTTCAACATGTCAAAATATTACGAAATATTTATAATATTTCCTGAATTATCTTCTGACGGAGCAAATGACAAAAATAAGCGCATGAAAACAAACGCAAAGGAACGTACGTTGCAACGTTCGCTTATAAATGAAAGTTGTTAAGTTCGTTTTTGTGCACATATTTCTGTCCGTGACTGTGCCTAAGAATCATTTCCTCAGGAAACAATAATAAAGTGAAGGGACCATAAACTACTGTATCTGTTAAAAACGACAAATGCTGTGTAATATAACGTTAATTGCAATCTAAAAATTTTACTATTTTTAGCCCCAAATGATAAAATTTGAAGAACTTTTAAACAAATAATGAAAAATTCGCATTTTTAATCGGCCAGAGAAAATGCGCTCATTTAGTTGCGTAGGAAAGTACTGTGCAAAGGCCTGCAGGCATGGACTTGGAACAGCATGCTCCCCATATTTGGAGAATCCAGGAAATAAATTTTTTGAACGCATTTGTTAGCAACTAAAATTTAAATACAAAAGCAGAAAATATAAACATCATAATTGAAAATATTAATACAATAAATTTACTTCAGCATCAACAGCAACGTCAAAGTCAATAAAAGCATTAAAGAAACATTGAAAAAACAAAACTATAAACCAAAAAAAGAAATAAATAAAAACACACCTTCTTTCGCAATTCCCGGCGGAAATCTTTCAATAACGATTGAACACATTCCGTTCCGACATCGGGCATCACTGGATATAGAATTGCAATCAAACGGGCGTAAAATGGCAGTAGGTCGAGTCGGTTACGATGAACGCTAAGAACCGCCTTCACAAGCCTGTTTCTGTTGGCACGGGTATTTAAATTGGTCACAAAATCGAGGGCTGCCTTAAAATTAAATTAAACAAAAAAGTCTTTGGAATTACGAAGTTTTAATTTCATCCACAAATTAAAGAATCACTTGCGAAAATTGGAAGAACAATACGACACTCAGTCATGCTCACGTACATTGCCTTCTTCGAAGATGCAGTCGTTATTCAGCTTATCACACTCCGAACAATTGCAGGAGGTAGTTCCCACCCAAAGTTTCTGGGAGCCATCGACTAGCCTCACGGTTGTTGGGTTGGGGGTGACTACTAAGAATTCTTGGCTGATGGTCCATATCCCCAAAGAACACTGAATGAGATTACGTTAGTGATGTACTCCTGCACTCCTTTTGTAAGGGATAATCCGTATAGTGCGGCATTCACGTTATAATGTTCCCAACGTTTGGAACCTATGTACACCACACAGTGTCAGGCACACTGTTGACAACATGGTGTCTTAGACACCCCCATGTTTTTACTGATTTTTTTCAAAGACAGCTAGTTACGCGTATTACAGCTTCTCGACAGTATCAGGCACACCGTGTCTTCTGGCAGTTTTACTGACAGAGTTCCGCATTATGTGAGAAATGTTCGTATGGGTTAGATACAAATATCGTAAATTTAGAAAAAACTACACAGGACAGTTGACTAATAAACCGCATTATCTACAGACGGTGTCCGTTATAGTTAATTCGCGCCAAATTGGTAGCTAAGGGTGTGTACGACACTGTCAAGAAAAATGTAGTAGCTAGCGGCGCGTGGTATACCGTCGGCAATTGATTTACAGTATGGGTGTCACCCTAACTATCTATATGGTAGGGTCGCGACTACAGGGGGCAAAAGTTCCAAAGCGGGGACATTATAACGTGAACGCCGCATAACGAACCCATTATCGGAAAAAGATACGTGAGTATGACCGATAGTAACACTCTTGTATGAAATTTTGTTATAGATTCCTGGCGAAGACGACTGGTTGCATTCTACTTTATATATACAAGCAAAGCCATAAATAGAACAAAACAAAACGAGTGATATAGTTAAAAATTCGAAAGTAACGAATAAAACAAAAACGGCCATGATAAATCATTTGCAATGTAGATTTGCCACCATTGTTAAACAATTATTTCAAATGTAAAAAATGATATGTCTCCTTTTGCTTCCATCTAGAACAGGCTCTGTAGTTAAACCTAAAACCAATCATTTTGACAAATTTGTGTTTAGGTAAAAAGCCACCAAACTGTTTTTATTTTCAATACATTAAGAAACTAATATACATAACAGCTTAAAAAAGATTATTTGCCATGGACACTGTGTTGATAGGAAAAGATTACTGGTATTATAACATATAATACCAGAGTGTGCAGCTGACAAATTCCTACAATCCAGTGTCGAAAACAGGTGAAATACTTTGTAGTCAGATAGGATGAATTTTGTCCACAATTTATACGAGTGTCCGCAACCGAATTTCTATAATTCCGTACAGCTGATTAACCAGGTCATAAGCCACAAACTATTTTCATACCTTTTCAATCAATTCACGATTGATCTGATTCGGCAATGTCGATATGAACGTTTCCATCATCGTTTTCATAAGTGACGCATCGCCCCCTGGATTTGCCTCGCTAGCTTTCGATGTAACAGCATCGCCCCCATAGTCATCATCCGGATCCCCGTAATCGTTATACTCTTCACGGCTAAGAATATCTGCCACAGTCTGAAAACACGAATGTAATAAAAAATGTTTTAGAAAACACAATTTAGACCGAAAACCTTAATGCAGCAGATATATGCCATTTCTGTTCAGAAGCCGCCTAGGCGCATTGCTATTTGCTGTTCAATTACTTTGCTATTAATCACTATTAAAAGTATGTCACTATATTGCCGTGTAAGCGAGTGCTTGGCAATAACAATGTATAATCATAGTTCTAAAATCATACACAAGTAAGATACTTTCGCATTGCATAAAGCTAAACTTAAACGGCGGATTAAATAAAAATTGCAATTCGTTGAGTGTAAAAATAATTGAGGATTCATGTATCAACTCATGATGAGCTGAGCCCACTTTTGTTTCACTACTATGATTACTAAATTTACAACGGAGATTTAAATATCACCAAGATCAGATCGACTGATGCTATTTACATTATAACGATGTGGCAACATAAAGGCTAAATTACATAAAAATGTTTGGAAATTGTGTTTTCTTGCCAAAAAATTAATTAGCAATCGTTATTAATAAAGATATTTAATCAATAACACAAAAAAACTTCAAACATAGACATAAATAAAAAAGGTAGAAAAGTTTGCTATTTGAAAACTATTTTTCCATTATATACACCTACAGTCGAAAATTTAGAAACAATCTTCTGATTCTGATGTAGAACCTTAATTTAGAATGTTCCTAATTAAAAAATTACGCTACCACACAATATAAAAACTCAAACATAATGCTGAGGAATTATAATAAAAACTGAAAAACACTATGCCGCAAACCGTAAATACAAAGAAAAGCTGCATTGTGGATAGTATTTATTCGACACAAAACTGTCGCGGCATTCTGTGTGAAGCAATTGTTTTCTCAAAATTGTTCTGGCCAATGCTAACGTTATTAAACTTGATCAATACATTCCAATCGATAATAATTATTCCAAACTTACATTTCCACCACCGATTGGCACAATCGATTTCGTTGTGTCGTTTGGGTGATTCTGCCCGGTTGAAGCAACCTGATCTGTAACTGTAGCTTCTTCGGCTGTAGTAGTTATTTCTGCGTCATTTGTGCTTTCGTCCTGCTCAGCTCCGATGTCCTCATCTTCTTCGTCAATCTTGTCCTCGAGTATCGGTTGAGTCGGCGTCTCGCTTTCTAAAACAGGACCACGTATAATGAGTTGAAGCGATGCGTGTGATGCAAGCGGAATTTCCTCTGAAGACACAAGGAGGAAAACTCATAAATGGTAAAACATTCTTTTTTTGCCTGTCCGCGCAACTAATAACTCATCTCCGGTTGGATGGCTTTCAACAGCTTTTTGCTCGACGGCAAAAGTGGATAGTACGTCAATTTTACTTGAAAGCTAACAGCTCCGACATTACCTTTAGGGGCAAAATAACAAAAAAACTGGTTTTTATATATAGACCCTTTGCTAAATCTTGCAATACGGGTACTTTAATATCTTTCAACCTGACTTCACATCGAGATCTACACTTTGCTTAACACCAATTTTTGTGAAAACACTCACTGGGCTTCTGTGGGCTCGAATGCCTTGTCCATCCTTTGTCCTTGTCAGAAATATCGAATTCGATAAGTTAATGTGTTTTACCTAACAACCAAATAGTTTATCAAGAACGCTGAAATAAATAGCTGTGTTATGTAGAGCCCTGCATGTCTATGACTTGCGTTTTCTGGGGCTTCAAGAGTATTATATTGTAATGAACCTGATTTCAAGTATGCAGTATGTCTTTATTTGCTTGGCTATATATAGCAAAGCAATTGGATCAATCGTGGTCTATATATAGGTTTTAGGCAAGTTGAATACGATGGTTTATTTAACCAAAGTCAAATACGAATATTGCACACCTTTTCCAGTGGTGTCAAGAGGTTTAATGTGGACAAACCCGATTTTGAGAGAGAATATAGTCTGTCTTCAGTTGGTGGTTATATGTTATGTTCTGGTCGTCTAGAGCGGAATATATAAAAAGTTTTCGGTATGTTGAATACTATAGAGGACATTTAGGATCCAACATGATTATACAATAACTTCTAAGACATTTTGCAAGGGATTTAAGGTCAAACTTGATTAAACGAAAGAATTTTTTCCTGTGACCGTTATTTGGTAATACGTTGTTTTCTGAGGCTAATTTCTACAGAGACTAATACGTTGTTTTCTGGGCCTTTAGATAAGGATAGGCTTTATAACAACAGAAAACGACATTGGCATTCCTTAACTCCTATCATATCAGCATCATAAGGCTTGACTGTTTAGAGAGTCTCTAGGGTGGTATATCAAATACAAAGCGTGCTACACGTGATTAAACATAACGACAACCAGATTAAGCACGCTGGTTCAGCATGACCGTCCAAATATCGATTTATCTAATTTCGACATCTACGTAATGCGCGTTCTACTTTGCTACGAACGAGTGTCTATTACGTTATCGTACATGATGAGTGCAATGGTTTTATTACCCAAACAATTATATTAGGTTTTCTTATGTATTGCGTGCAGGAAATCACGAATGACATATGTATATGTTATCAGCCCACTTAGAAGGTTTTATTCTCTGGACACAAAGAGAGTAGTCCATGCCTTTTCAGTAGTTTTCAATAAGCGCAGTATCGAAAAACCGATTTCCAATGTAATCTCTCTTTAGTCGCTTGATTATGTATTGCTTTTATAGCATTTAGCCCGGTCTGTGTAGGTTTTGGAACATAAATACGATGGCGCGGTCATCTGAAATCCAACATTTCCCTTCAGGACATGCAACGGGTATGAATTCTGCGTCGGCGAACCCGAATTAACGAAAAAATTTCGTCTACTTGCATTTATTTCGTTATGCGTTTTCTGAACCTTTCAATAAGCTATATAATCTTTGTGACATACGGAATGAGTGGTGCTTTTTAGCTCCTATCAGCCCAGCGTTATCAGGATTCTGGGATATATACCTGAGTTTAAGAGTGGTACATACATCAAACAAAAAGCCTACTACAGGTGATTTACACAATAATAATAACAACAACATCGCTTGCTCTATCTCAACCTCGTTTACGAGAAACTCAATTTAGAGCTTTTTGTGATTTTAATAACATAATGTACTAATTTATAACGTTTGTATGATATCTCAACATCATGATTAGCAAACCGCGCACAAGCATTTGAGAATGTGCTGATTCAAGAAAGCAAGCAAACATATACAAGAACATGGTTGAGAAATTATGCAATCTTCTACTGATTAGACGAATGGTATTTATCAATAACAGTGTTTTGCCCACAACAGTTTTACAAGGAATAGATTATTTTAATCTCTGAGAATTCCAGCTACTACGCAGGCCGTTGTTGTTGATGTAGAGGTATATACGTGGTGACCATGACTTTAATAATAATAAAAAATACGCAACAACGACCGATACAATACTAGTTTGAAAACAAAACAATTCCAAAATAATACCCTTGAATAGAATTCCTGGTAGCATCGCTCTAAGCTCGGGCAAGTTCTCGTAAAACATTCTTGTGTCTTCATCTTCCCAAAGGCTATTTGACCCGCTTCCTTGACCATCAGGGCAGCTTAATTCAACTAATGATACTCCGGTTATACCCGCCTCTTCATCTTCAAGAATGTTCTGAAATAACAATCGAACAGTATTACAACAAATTAATGACCAACTCTAAAAGACAAATTATCCTAACCTTAATATATATATATATACGTAAACTAAATTATAACTCATTAAAATAAAAATAACCGAAAATTTGGATTCAGCACCGTAATTAAAAAACCTAGATTATAACAACAGAGCGAAGGCACTGTCAATTCACCATTCCGCGTCGCAACGTGTCGAGGATATTTCCATAACGCAATGCTGAGATGAAAAGCTTTCATGAAAAGTTCAAACAATTGCGGAAGAAGCACAAAATCACCTTATTTTCAGGCAACACAGGTGGATCCTTGTCTATGGCTTCAGCAAGCTGGACGGCGTTCTGATAAAGCTTATCACGAACCGAAATTTCTTCTTCGTGACGTTGTTTCGTTTCTTGGTTAACTTCACCACGTGTAAGCATTAGTTTTTGCGTGTAGCGTTCCAGTTTATTTACCTAAAAATGTTAAATAATTTATGTCAAACAATATATACGACCTTGAAAATGGATCATCACCGCTTTGCTTGATCATAATAATTTAAGATTGATCATGCAAACCATTATCTACTATAAGAGCAAGTTGCGATACATCGACCACCTACTTGAAACACATCTCTACGAATTCGTTTGATTTTCACCAATGTGCTGACTATTTATTTGTGACTTAAATCTAAAGGCGTGTTCACACGCTCAAACTTTTTGCTCAAATTTTGATCAAAATTTGAGCTCAAATTTTGATCAAAATTTGAAAGCATCTTTTTTGTATTTTTTGCAAGTTTGAACGTGTGAACACAGCTCAAACTTTTCATGAATATTCCTGTAGTCAATCATAGACGAGATGTATTACCTGAAAAAGTTTGAGCTCAAATTTTGAAATATCGCGATTTTTATTTAAAAATCATCGTCAAATGTTGAAATCAAAATTTGAGCAAAAAGTTTGAGCGTGTGAACACGCCTTAAGTATTTTTATTACTATTCAGCTTATAAACTTCTTATGAAAATGCTACTTTGCCCATTAACTTACTCGCTACTGTTTAAATTTGAACGCAAAGCACGGGCTCCATCTAACTAGCCAAAACGCGATAAAACTACCAAGTACTAAATACTAACAAATAGTCGGTGCTGAAAAAATTCAGTCCCGACACTGTATTACTTTACTTACCTCTTTATGATTTTTCAACAAATGCTTTAAAAGCGAGTCATAGTAATCACTGAGCAACGTGGCGACATTTTTCTTTCGATCCGTGCTAAATATATCGCTTGCCTCGACCGCGATGTTGTGTTTTTCGGCTAGCTGACGGAATTTACGCGGCACAATACCACCGTAGTCGGCACCGCAAAATTTACAAAAGCTAACGACCAACGATATATTGACGTGCTCTTCTTTATCATTGTTAATGATGAAACCTGTCAACAGAAATAATATACACAATGTTCCCGCGTTCATTACAGAGGACAACAACCTAGACCGAGGTCATAATACCCTAAATCTGTCCGTTGACTCCTATTGCGACACCAATCCCCCCAGAAGATTTATTACAAACGATTTTCTGTTTACAAAAATACTATCAAAAACAAACACAAAAGATAAATGCATAGTCCAACCAGTTTATGCTGCCGTATATTCACTTCAATTAAATGCAGCATTACGTATTATACGCGACTATGCAGCATTACATAAGTCAATATTTCGCTACATATGTTCATAAAATCCTGCCGACCACCGAGCCTTGAAGCATAAAATTCCGCTCGCCCACTCCACACTCTCCCCATAGAACTTTGGGCTTAACCAAATCCCGTATATGAGTAATCACTATTAATCAACAGGATTCATTGTGATTGATCACTCAATCAGATTGAGTTCAACAACAAGATATATGGTGTAACATCATCGTGTTCACTAGCGACAAATATTATTATTGTCCGGGTCGTTCCTTGCGTTACTGATGCAATGCATTTCCATACACAGCGGAATAACGTACTAATGTTGCCAAAGAAAAATTAAATATCCTGGGAAGATAACGCTATGATGGCGAAAAGTATGCTGGCAAAGACGTCCTTTCCTCACAATACCTAGCATATGCACCCCCAAAACAAAATATATACTAAAAACAAATAAAATATGCTAAAAGTACAATTGAAACGGAGCTTTCGGAATTTGTACTGAGAGCGCTAGGGTCAAAATCAAGAAAATTTGTTTTTTGTCGCTGTCATTCATAATACAGGATCCTAAATTGATTCCAGATGGATAGATTTAGATAATATTTTTGTTCAAAAGCAAAAGTGATGATGATGTTCAATTTATTTGAACGCAAGCAGATTTCACCCCATCTTCCGAGTCAAAATGGCAAGAATAGTTATTTAGGAGTCTTTGCCAAATCTGGTTATACGGGCACCAGTGTTTCACAGCCAATATCTCGAAACACATGATTCGCATCTAAAACCACTAAAAGAATCAGCTCATCGACAATGACTTTTTGTGGGCTGTTCTGGTATTGCGTGTTTTCACCTTACAATGCCAGTCTATTAGGATATCAAGCAAGCTGGATACGATAATTTTACTATCTAGTGTCTAACTTGACTATAATATATCTTTCCATTTTTCAAATGATTTTCACATGTTTTGTGGTCGACGAACCCTAATTCCTAGATGTAGTACGTTTCCATTTGTTTGGTTACGCATTGCGTACAGGGCATCAAGAATTGTGTTTATAGGTTTTTCAGTAGACTGAATACGATAGCTTGGTTACCTAGAGTCCAGCACGGGCATCTCATGCTGTTCAGACGATTTCATTGCGTTCAAGGTAAATAAACCCGAGTTCTAGAATATAGCCGATCTTCAATAGTTTGGTTATGTATTGCGCATAGGGCATCAAGAATGATTTATATATAGTTTTTTTTCGTACGCTGAATACGAAGGTTTGGTTATCTAGAGATCGTCGCAAATATGCGATCCATTATCAGTTGTTTGCGATGGGTTTAAGGTCGACGAGATATTAGGAATTTAATTGTCACGCTTCCTGTGGTTTTAGGGTGATACATGCATTAAACACATCACATTAAACACGTGATTACACAAAATTACAACTCGAACATGAAATCACGCTCGCTCCGTTTCACATACTAATACCAGATACTAATAATAGTATTAGCAATATAATTAAAACCATATTAGCGACTAACCTAGCAAATTTCCAAGAACGGGAAGACCATCTTTCTCATCAATGACACCCCAACATATCAAATCAGCGAAAAATCGCAAATCGACCCGTAATTTGCTGGGATTAGCAATTTTATCAGACTTTTTTCTTGGAAATATCTGCAATAAAAACCTTGTCTACGATCTCCCGAAATAGTGCGTGGTAATCTTAAGTCTATTATGAATCAAAAATTAAAATAATAATAAATCTAAACTATGTGATGTTTTCTCCCTGAAAATACGAGACTCGGTTAGTTATACCACTTATATACGGGCACGTAGGTTTGATATAACGTTAACCAAATTCCTGGCTTTTCTACAGGACCAAAACAATACGTAGAGCTTTGAGCTAAGGCCCCCAGACATAGTGTAACCAAAAACACGTGGGGATTTCTCGCACGATGCCTAGGCAGAAACCGTGCCCCAGGTTAACTGAGGAGCCTTATATTTGTATTTCATCATGTTTTCCTTGCTTTTGCAACAAGTGTGTCGCTTTTGTTGCATTTATACATTTGTTATTTTCCACCTAAAAATGTGTATTTCCGGAAACCACGCTTCACTTTACTCAGGAATTTATCATGGCTAATCGAATTAAAAGCTGTAGTATTAGGTTTTGTTACAGTCGTTTTGTCGTATTTAAAAACTGTTCTTTACAATACTAATTTGCGTTACATTTAATATATATAACCAAAAACATTTACCTTCTTCCACTCTTCGAGTAACACTGTTGAAAATTCAGCGTATCTCTGGTGAACAAGCGAACAAATCTCCAAAGCAGCTTGCACATCAGACATTTTCATTTTAACCTCAACGATCGCACTAGCAATTTCTCCTAAACATTATCTAAACATATACACCACGAAGAATAACTATCAATTCTGTTTACTTTGGCAGGGTTGATGTTATAATTAAGTCGAAGAGCTGAATAAGAAATACAGAAAGAGGCCAAATGCCGATAGAACAAATGACTAGTCCGAGTTAACTTACTCGTTTAGGTCACCATACCACAACAAAACATATGGTTAGTAATGTTTTTGTTCCAAAAAAATTAAGTTTTTATAAATAGTCTAAATCTCAAAGCAGTTTCGTGACTATACAAGTTAAAATTGACCAGTTATAGTCGATAATTTCGTTAAGACGACGTAGCAACGTATTTACCAAAGCCAGATTTAAAATCACATACTGCTCCCAAAATAATCTGTAGGATGTGATGAAATATGGCGTCAAAGAAAAGTTCTGTCTAAGCAAAATATTGACTTTCACATGGATACGAAGCTAAAGGACTTACAAATAATAATTTCGTTGAAAACGACGTAGCAACGTGTTTACCAAAGCCAGATTTAAAATCACATATATACTGCTCCCAAAATAATCTGTAGGATGTGATGAAATATGGCGTCAAAGAAAAGTTCTGTCTAAACAAAATATTGACTTTCACATGGATACGAAGCTAAAGTATCTACAAATCATTTTTCTTACGTCAACGTAGGTGAAACAACATAAAACTCGATTCCATGCAATGCGTAGATAATAAATTCATGTACAGCTAAAAGCAATATGCAGAAACGTCGTCACAAGTGCTGCAAAATCTAATTTCTGGCAAACTTAGCTTTGAGCGATGATGACATGATGTATCTAGTGATTATGCCCAGTATGTCGTAAAATAGCTGCTCCCAATCTGGGCTATCTAAATTACATATACCTAAATCTTCACCAGACCTCGCTGCACGAAAGATACGCTTTGTTGAACTATCAGCAAAATCCCCATCTTCACGTGTCAGAATATTCATTGGCGGTACATTTAATTGCTACGGTTACGGTGAACTTAACGTAGAATGAATGTGAAGGAAGGAAAGACTTAAAAAACAAATGGTTAGTGTCCTGCGTTGCCAGCTCATCATAATCCAATCATTTCCATTATTAGTAAGATACTGTTTAACAGTTTCGGTGTACTAAAAAGAATTTGAGTGGACTTTTGCAAAAGTTACTGACTGCCAAAAACGTACCTTAACCATCTGTACATGTACTTTTATTCCCCGGCTTAACCGCTTCAGCTAACGAAAATCTTATAATATAAGTAACTAGCATATCGCAAGCAAGGGTGAAACGGCGCTGGTTGTTTCATCAAGAACTCATTTTGTGCAACCACTTGTAACAGGTTTTGTGTTTCACGTATACACAACACTAAAACCTCTGTAACCCCGAACTCATTGAAAATCCTAAAACCTCGTCAACATTACACCCATCGAAAACAACTGAAAACGCATGAAGTGTTCATTCTAATCGCTAGATAACCAAACCATTGTATCCACACACCGAAAAACCTATATATAGACCATTTTTCATGCCCTGTACTCAATACACAACCAAGATAAAGACAGACTATATTTTGGCACTCGGATTATTGACCCTAAACCCATTGAAACATGTGAAAAGGCATGAAGTAATCGTGCTGGACCCTAGCTAAAAAACCATCGTATTCAACTTACTCAAAACCCTCTATAGACCAACTTGGTGCCCTGCACGCAATACATAACAAAGAAAATGACCCCTTACTACATTTAGCTGGGTTCTCCATTCGCTGAAAATTTTACCAGGGGGCATGAATCGCGGGGCCTCCTGGTTCCCAACCGGGGGCGCCCGATTTTGCCAGGGGACATTTTGCTGAGAGAAAAACAATTAAAAACCGTGTCCGAAACACTGCTAAACCCCTTCCGATTGAGCGTTAAATGATTTTGAAACAAATTTTGCCAAAACTTGGGAAATTTTTGGCTTCGGCAAGGAATTTTAGTACAAATTTGATCAAACTTTAAGTACTTTGGACGGATTGGTAACAAAAAATTTGCCAAGAGGCAATGAACCTGGGGAGCCCAAAATTTTTCCAGGAGGCACCTGTTTTGAACCAGGGGAAATCGAAAAATGCGAGGGCCCACCACCCCTCAGTTTGAACAGCCCAGTTTAGGACATCGCGTACGCCGACCATACAACCCTTGCAACCCCACGAAAAATAAAATATAGTCAAGTTGAACTCTATATAGCACAATCATGGTATTCAGCGCGCTTGATAACCTAATAGCGTAACAAACAAATAACGTAATAACGTAAAAACACGCAATAACATGCCGAATTTTGAAAATTCATATTTCCGGCAAAGCGTCAATGAACCATATTCAAGCCCACGGCGGCACAGGGAGTGGTGGCACAGAAAAGTGGTGGTCGGCAAAGTTGTAGTTCTCGACAGCTGATTCTGCATGGTGGTGTCGATTTTTATGCGAAACGAGATACGGGCTGCGAAAGGCTGGAACCCCTATGGCCAGATTTGGCAAAAGATCCTTTAAAAACTTCTTTTTTGTCATTTCGCCCCGAAGATAGGGTCGGAGCTGTTCGCGTTCGATTAATCGGCATATCCTCATCACTTTTGCTATCGAATAAAAAATTTCGCTTTTGCTGTCGAATAAAAAATTTGTCGAAATCCATCCACCCGAGGATGAGTTATACGTGACAGAAATAGACAAAAAACAAATTTTCGCGGTCTTTCACCTTGGCCCTTAATGGAAACTTAACCCTTAAACCCGTTATATCTTATATATCACCAATATTTACGCTGAATTTTGTCTTAAATATGTCACTTTTTAGTTTATTTGTACATCTAATCCACACTATAGCGTGATAAACAAATTCCAAAATAAAGTTAGTACTCATTCAGAATCCACATATATATCTGGATAGAGCACAAACATATCAATCTTAAATATATTAGCTAAATTATATATATATATAATAGTAATTGGTAAGTTACAAATAACTATTACCACAAACGTATTCAACAAGCATTATATGCTTTCTAAGTGATGTATTAGGAAAACACTGATCAATCCCGACCGCTGCGCTGAAGTATAAGTTTACCAAAACTTTATTTACGACACTCCCAAAAAGCTGTGTTATTTGTTGTTCCCAAAACACTGAACAATCCCGACCGCTGCGCTGAACTATAAGTTTACCAAAACTTTATTTACGACACTCCCAAAAAGCTGTGTTATTTGTTTTTCCCAAAACACTGAACAATCCCGACCGCTGCGCTGAACTATAAGTTTACCAAAACTTTTACGACACTCCCAAAAAGCTGTGTTATTTGTTGTTCCCAAAACACTGAACAATCCCGACCGCTGCGCTGAACTATAAGTTTACCAAAACTTTATTTACGACACTCCCAAAAAGCTGCGTTATTTGTTGTTCCCAAAACACTGAACAATCCCGACCGCTGCGCTGAACTATAAGTTTACCAACTTTATTTACGACACTCCCAAAAAGCTGTGTTATTTGTTGTTCCCAAAACACTGAACAATACCGACCGCTGCGCTGAACTATAAGTTACCAAAACTTTATTTACGACACTCCCAAAAAGCTGTGTTATTTGTTGTTCCCAAAACACTGAATAATCCCGACCGCTGCGCTGAACTATAAGTTTACCAAAACTTTATTTATGACACTCCCAAAAAGCTGTGTTATTTGTTGTTCCCATCAACGAGCACCTTGTGATATAAACCATAAATCACCGCAAAAAATATTGGGGAAACCGATGATACACCACAATATCAAAAAGGTAAACCGCAAAATGATCGCATTATCCCATAAAATAAATGTGTATTGACAGAGTGCCATAATCGTCTCCACTTTATCAAACAATCTCGACGAAATCAATACACATACTAAGTAAGCAAGCAAGCACACGTTATTTCAAACGTGCCGCATAATCCAATCGCATTGAAATCGACGGACTGTCCTGGCACAATTATTGCTAACAAGTAGGTACCAAAATCATCTGCCTTGTACAAAAGCATAGCCGATTATCAATATTAATATCTAATTCAGCAGCACGGTGCTTACCAACATATTTGGTCAAATTGAGACCAGCAAAATCTTTGACAAGCGAATGACGTTGGCTTTCGGTGAGCGTTTTCAACTTTTTCACCCAAACGGTGGTTTTCTTCAAGCTTGAGTCAAGCTTGCTGCAAACAAGGAAATATTGAATTTATGCTATTCTTTGACCAATATAAGCGCATTTAGCGATGCAAAGGGTGAAGGTTTTAGGTATTCCTTTCTTCAAAGTGTGAGGTGGGGGCTGACATTTTTAGTGCCCGCTAACATCCCTATTTGAAATTTTTGGATTCCCCTGGTAAAACACCCCGTTAACATAAAAAATGACAAATTTTTTTACAAATATATCTTTTTAAGGCAAAAAATTTTATTCATTTCAGCAAAAAATGCTTGAATAGCTTTAAGGCAATAGAGCCGTTTTTGCACCGTTGCTGCGGCAATTTATTAATCATTTTAGTGTTTTTCGCTAAGAACAATTTAGAAATTTTTTAAAATTCGAGCAGCTGTTTCGCAGCCATGTTCAAACCAGAAACCCCCGTTTACGCACCCCACCAGTTTTCAGCGAATGAATAAGCCAAAGTTCCTTACTTTTAGTTTGTTACCATGGGCAAAAAGATACGTAATGGGCAATCTATTTAAATATATATACCTAGTTTTAACAACAATACCCAGCATGTCCATAGCCTTCAGAAAGTGGGAGTACTCGGGGAGGGGGCTCCAATGTTTATTCTAGAGGGAAGCTTCAAAGTAGACGGAAAAGATTTTACAGTATAATGCAATTCTGTATTTTCATGTAATTTTAGCAGTTATACAGTTTTTAGCATTTTCTGGCTATGAAACGAGGTTTTAGCATCATAACTCGCAAAGCGAGAAAAAAATGGAGCGAGTATGGAACGTTTTACCTTAAAATAGCAATATACGCGTAGGAAAAACGGTTCTGTAATGATTGATTGTTCCGGTTCCGACCTGAGCTTCCGGGTGTCCTTTCGAAGACACAGAAAGACACAATGATGTATATACCAGCAATTCACCATGCGCAACGGTCATGTGCGTTTCTGCGCATTATTACAAACATAGCTAGCCCAGAGTGGGAAAGTGGTGGAGATTCCACTTTCCAAATCCCCCATGTCAGGCCCCGCCGTTGACCGGATTCCCTATGTTCAATTAAATAAATGCGTTAATAAAGCACCTACATTCATGTTTTCTGTATACTAAATATTTTTAATGATTAATTATAGCTATATATTTGTAATGCTATAACGCTGCTGCTAACTTTTCGGACCAAAAACAGTAAAATTTTGGCACTGTCTAAATCTCCTGTATCAGTCCCCGCCGTTGACCGGATTTCCTATGTTTAATTAAATCCATGAGTTAATAAGGTACCTACATTCATGTTTTCTGTATACTGAATATTGTTAAAGATTAATTATAACTATTTGTAATGCTATTAACGCTGCCGCTGACTTTTGGGACCAAAAACAGTTAAATTTTATTCGTACAATACTGCTGTAAGCAAAGATATAGAATTGTTTTTACGAGTTATTTCGGTGTTGCAGAATACGATATGTAAAAGTAATGATGCGGGGCGGGGTATACGCCAGAAAGAACGAACGCTAGAGCCTACTAACTGAAAAAGTGACGCTTCAAATTATATATATTTTCGTAAAAGCTGTTATTTACTAGTGGCTTGTATCTTAGCCCTGATGAATGCTGAATATCTAATTAAGAGAGGTGTACACAGCTTGCGTTGTTTCAGTAGTTGGCGAGATATGCCCGCTTATTCCATATTTATGGACTTGCAGCGTGCATCTACATCGAAGATGAATTGAGATCAATAATGTCCACACAGCTCGAGCGGTTGCAAAGATATTGCTGTTTTAGTGAATGTTTGGGGCCCATTAGAAAACCCAATTTTGCCCAACCCTACAGCGTAAATAAAGACACCAGAGGTGGGTGCATCATCACTACATCTATAGAGGATCAAATGGTCTACAAAATGAGCTCAATATTATAAACGTTATCGCTCGAGCGGTTATCGAGATACTGTCAGTTTGTGTATTTTGGGCTCTTCAAACCCCATTTTAATCCAACACTGCGGCGTAAACCAGCAGTGCATCATCCAAAGCGGAGCTCAAATAAGCCCATTATCACCCATATAGCTCCATCGTTTCAGGAGATATTGGCATTCGTGTATTTTAGGTCTTTTGTGCCCTATTAAAACCCATTTGCACCGTAATATTGTACCTAAATGTTATATTTGAATTCTGAGTAATTGAGTGAAACGAGCGAAGCGAAGAATTCTTACTAGATAAGGCTGTGAACTTTGGCAGCGTCTGTTTGTGGGTTTTTCGTGTGACATGCATAACCCAACTTCTGACTGGCAGATCAGGTCGTGCGATATCTCATTCGAAAGCTTGAAATCTCTATCTGTGCTCTTTAGTTAGACAAAAACCGATTTCTACTCCTTCCCCCTCAAAAGGGGGGGGCGGTAGGGTCTCCAGGGACCCCCAAAACACGTTATGGGTCATATCTCGACAACCACCAGTTTAATCTGGCCACAATTGGGCTCACTTTGTTCAGAAAGTTTAGCGCCATAAAGCTATGAAGATGCTGTTGTTCCCGAGGTCCCCACGCTGCAGGCTTGGGTCAAAAAGTGTTTTTAAATTGACCCTTGGAACCCCTAAAACACCAAATTGACCATATCTTCTCAACCAATGGAGCGATTCGGCTAATATTGGGCTCATTTTGTCCAGAAAGCAAATCTCTATGTAGTTACACACACTACGTTGCTATTGACCTCACCTGCCGAGCAGGGTTGGGTTAAGATGGGTTGTAACTGGGCCCTTGGAACCCCGAAAACACCAAATTGGACATATCTCCTTAACCACTGGAACCTATATATATAGAACCTTCATTGCTCTACAAAAACAACCGATTCAGCCGAAATATCTGCACCGATTGCTGATATACATCCAATAATGCTTTGACGAGCCATTTTTAAACCCGTTCGAGCCCCATTGGCTCTTTTTACGACAAGAAGAAGTTCGAATTCGTTTTAGCGTGAAATTAAATGGCACAAATGGATATTTTAAACTTATGAATGAGCTACTGCAAAAGCCAATCAGCCCAGTCTAAGTTGAAATTATGCATGTTATCAAACACCCAGGACGAACACGGCCCCAAATTTACCGGGCAGTGAGAATACTTCGCTGTGCGTATTTCATTCATTATTCAGAATTCAATAAATTTCAAAACTTTTATATAATACTTGTTGGTAATTTTAAGAGGAATTAAGAGATCCCATGGCTTTGATATGTAATAAAAATGGCCACAGCTATTTACATCTAAGAAGATTAATAAAGCTCAATTTTGAACCTTGTAATCGGCACTAAGCGCCTACTAGAAACACTTCTTTTCTCCTATCGGTGTGCGAGCAACTAGTATACTTTTAACTGTATATATTACCTGAAATGGCTCTAATCTGGCTTTCTTACGGATGTGGACAGGCCTCCTAGGTATTTATGCCTCCCATATGTCCCCCCATATATATTTTTAACTGGCCCTGATTCGGCCTTTCGACCACCCCCTTTCGTGCGTGCCTCTTGCCAAACTTTTTTGTTTCCAAACGATCCGAGGTACGCAACATTTTGTACTAACATTGCTTCCTCACGACAAAAATTTCGCATGATTTGTCGAAATTTGCTTCAAACCCACTTTTTTCTGCGTCAAAAGCGTTTTGACAGTGTTTCTGACACGACTCTTTTAACCGTATTTCTCTTGGCAAAATGCCTCCTCACAAAATCGGGCGCCCCTGCTTCGGAACCGTGGGGGAGTGGGCGGTTCATGCCCCTGAAAAAATTTCAGCGAGTGGAGACCTCAGAAAAAGGAACAAATAAATTTCAACCAGTTTGCCTTGGTTTTTTACATTTTGGTTGAGCGGTTTGACCCCTAGTTTCACACATTCCCGCATATAAAACCTCAATATTATCGCCTAACTCGCCGATATTGCAAAGCGTCGAATGGCACTGTTGAAACTTTGAATTAAATTACCAATGGGTTATGAGTAATTATATAATTAAAGAAACTAGTTGCCAAGATACAAATAGATCGCTTACCTAAAGAACGATTCATCTGGTCGGTTAAATTCCGCAGCTAAATTTTTTTCACGAAATGTCTTTCTCGTTGCAAGCTTTAAGTGATAATCTTTTAGAAACGTATCGAGCTCACTCCGTTCAGGATCAGTATAAGTGTTATCTTCCGGTCGTGTTGCAAAAGTAATTTCATCTATCACATGGTGTTCGCTACTCGAAGTAGGGATCATGGAATTTAGGATATCGTCCATTATAGTGCACTAATAACACAGAGCATGCATCGTTTAAATCCGAAATTATCTCTAAACATATAGTCTCAATAAATTCATACTTTTACTACATTAGCACAGGTTATAGCGCAGCAAATCACCTACACACGGAAATGGGAAATATCTGCAGTCACAATTCCTACTAGTATCTCGCACGCAAGGGTGAAACGGAAAGTGTGTGATTTTATTTTAAGCTGTAGTTTTATATAATCACCTGTAACAGGCTGTGTTTGATTGCATATACCACCCTAAAACCTCTGGAACCCTGCAACCATTGAAAAACCTAAAATCTCGGCGACCATGAACCCATCGAAAACAACTGACAACGCATCCAGTATTTGGGCTGGTCTCTAAGTAACCAACCTGTTACAGGCAGCGTACGTAAAACCTGTATATAGATAATCAGAACGCAGTGAAACATAGTGGAGATTGTGTTGCATATATAGGTGAAATCTTTTAAATTCCGTCTGTCTGTATAATTCGGGAACAACTCAACCGATTTTCATATTTGGGCTCATTCGAACCGGTATAGTCGATTTATCCGAGGCGTTTTTATGATCTGGGGTCTGGTTCCGGGTTTAGAGGTCAAGATGTGGGTTTTTTGGCCACATTTTAATACTTTTCAAGGAAGCAAGGTTATTTTTATCTTAATTTTCGAATTTTTGTTTCTGATTAATTTTATTTCATAGTAAAATGACAAATGACGATGAAACTTTTTTGTTTTTCGATTAAGGCTCCGGCTCTGGAATTGTGGGGTTTGAGGTACGGGGTATGCCGCCGCAATGGTTCCTCGACCCAAAATTTGAAAATTTGTTCTGACATCTTGGGTGGCTGATAAGTTTCACCTGGGGGTTTTCGGGCTTGGGAAACTCATTGCCGGTAATGGTTTTGCTCTGTGACCCATGGTTCCAGGGGCACGGAGGTATTACGCCCAATGGTTCGGGGTCAGAGGTAAAAATGAGGATTTTACCCATTTTAGTACCATTCATGGAAGCAAGGTGATTTTTATCTTAACTTTCGTATTTTTGTTTCTGATAGATTTTATTTTATAGTAAAATGATAATTGCCGAGGCTCCTTTTTTGTTTTTCGATTAAGGCTCCGGTTCTAGAGTTATGGGGTGTGAGGTATGGTGCCCCAATGGTTCTTTGACCCAAAATTTGAAAATTTGTTCTGACGTCTTGGGCGCCTAAAAATTTTGACTTTGGGGTTTTCGGGCATGGGAAACTCATTTGCTGTTGCCAATGGAGCTGTGGGTACATGGGTATGGCACTCCCAAGGTTCGGGGTCAGAGAACAAAATAAAGGTTTTTACCTTATTTTAGTACCCTTCCCGGAAGCAATGTTATTTTTATCAACTTTCGAATTTTTTCCTCTGTTTGGTTCTATTGTATAGCAAAATGACAAATACCGATGCCACTTTTTGTTTTTCCATTAAGGCTCCGGTTCATGGGGTTTGGCATCCCCGTCGTTGGTTCCTCGATCCAAAATTTGAAAATTTGTTCTAGCAGAGGGCCGACGTTCCATATTCAATGCTGCCCAGGGAGTGGTCCTACAAAACAGTTGTGGTTAGAGAAAGCATAGATCTAGATGGGCTGATTTTTAGATGCGAAGCGAGATATGGTTTATGAAACACTTGTACAGAATGGCCAGATTGGACAAAGAACCTTCAAAAACCTGTTTTTTTGCCATTCTGACAAGAAAAATGTGGTCGGAACTGTTCGGATTCAACAAAAGGGTATATGGTCATTGTTAGTGGATCCCCAGGCTACCGGGAGATTTGTGGGCCCAACAAATCCAAAACCATAAAAATTCTTGCTAATCCCCTGGGAAACCAAACCTTATTTTGCAAATTTTTATATATCAATCGCTCCCTCCCTATTAATATATTCTTCCTTGTTTTCAATCTTCCTAGCCCCTAATTTGAATATTTTTCATTCTTTTAAGTTATTAGCTAAACCGCTACAACTTATTAGAAGTAGCAGAAGCTGGTTTTCAATTCTTATTATTTTAGCTAATTAGCTTAATTAATTTGGGTTCCATGTATGTAGCGCTGGATACCAAGTCGACTTAAAGATACCTAACATCTCAACGAAATAAATGTCGATAGGTAGTTTAATACCTAAACTATTATATAATTTTGGTAATATTAGCATACCAAAAACTAGGTGTTCATGCTTAAAGAATTCAGCCGTAAGTCATATAGTGGCAGATAATTTACTAGTATTCTAGATGGCGTCAATTATCGTCCTTGTGCCGAGTAAGAATTATCCGGAGTGAGCTTTGTACACAAATGAACTTCGTCAGTAAGCCCAGGGCGACTAAGGGGCGCGGATTAGGACTACCAATTCTTGAGATCTCTCCTCTCCTTATAACCACCTGTTGTCGCAACGCCGTCCAGGTGCCGGGTGACAGAGAAAAAGTTCAAACTGGGGCGGTTTTCGTCTGTCGCCAAGCGGTTCATAATGCCGTGAACATGCCGTCCGTTGTCACTGACGTAATGTAAGGAACATTATTAGCGTAAATATAGGGATTAAGTTCAGGCATTCAAATAATCGTACGGGTCGCAGCCATCCGAGGCGTATGAATTAAACTCCACAAAAGAATAAATAAAAGACTATTAATAGCGTAAACCTAAGGCGTAGGTTCAGGTATATATATAATCGTACGGGTCGTAGCCGCCCGGGGCGTCTGTATCAAACTCAAAAGACGATTAATAAAATATAACCTAACTTTTAAACGTAACAGAGAAAGAGGAAAGCCCAGTGGCCTTGTACTGCTAACAGAATAGCTCAGAACGAGGAAAAAAATTACCGGTGGTGCTAAGTTCGGGTAAACTAAACGGAAAAGTATATATTACCGTATCGTGCCTTGCTATTCTTTAACTGTTTTAAAAATGAACGTTTTTAGTTAAGCCTTTGAATGCAATGTTTCTGAACTGCGAGTGCGTGGAGTAGTGACGCCGCAGCGCCAGATAGAGTCGCGCCACACAGCAGAAATCGTGACAAATAAAAAGAACACATGGCACATCATTTCCCCAGGTATTCTACTGGCCACAACTCGTTCCCATCAATCTTTGGCGACGAATTCCTTCTCCTTTTAAATACAGACATCCCTCATAAAAATCTCTTTCCAACCCTACCTCCATAATTTCAGCATTAACAGTCATCATCTTTGCTATCGAACACAAAATCTGTCGAAATGCATCCATCGAGATGGTTTATTAATGACAGCGACAAAAAGAAATTTTTACGATTTCACCCTAGCGGCCTCAGTGGAAACTCTGGTCTTGTCGCTCGCTCCGTTTCAATACATTAATACCTTAACTCAGCACTATTTAAAACCAATAATCTTCTACATGTATATACCTCCCCAGAGTACAAACTAGCGCGGCAGAAGTCGGTGCGGACTGGTGTCACAATTCATGCCTAAGCTGAAAATTTCTTAGTGTTATTGCGATAGTGTAAATTTAGAAATCAGAAATAGTTTCCGTTTTTTGCTTTCCAAAAAGCTGGGTAATACACACTTTATTGTGGCATGTCCGCCCATTCTTTAAATTCTACAGTGTTGCGGGGCTGGCACTCTGTTCCGCTTAATGTACAGACCGGCGCTACACCTCTGTGTTATATTTTTAAATATCCAAAGGGGTAGGGGTTGGTGGATATTTTAGTTATGGCGGCTGTCGGTTACAAAAAGGGACAAGCTTCGTCAGCTGACGATTCCGCGGTCTGAGGTGTGGCCAGTAGAATGTCGGTGGGACGATTTATATGGCGTGCGTCTTGCTTTTCCTGTTCAGTATTCGTCCTATATTTTGCGATGCGGCGTGGTCCTTGTTCGGCTCTAATTGCTCCGGTTTCAAATATTTGAGCAACATACATATATATATAAAGAATGCTTATTACAAAGTGATAAAATATTAAGGCATTAATGTCACACCGTAGATCGCATGCGGCACTATTTTTGATAACCGTGTTAGAAATCGCAGTACTATTCTGGCTACTCGTATCGAAAAGCGTCGGTACTATTCTTTAGTACCGTATTTTTGTTCACGTTAGCCTGCACCGGTCACTCTTGCACAGTCTGACTCTTAACACTTGCAAAGTCTAACTATCGACACTTGCACAGTCTGATTCTCGACACTTGCACCGTCTGACCTTCGACTTTTACACAATACTCGGCCACTCGTTTCAGCTTTTACTTTTTTATCCCGATTTCTATTACTTTTCTGTTTAGATTAAGTTATGACTTCCTAGACTTGGACGTAAGTTCTTAACCTTAAGTTATAACGGCTAGTGTTTAAGGGTTATGATCGAGCGAAAGTGATTCTAGATTAGGTTATCTATTACAGACCTTGTGGGTTGATACAACACGCCCCCGCTGATTGATGCACCGTACTAGTATATGATTATTTCAACCTAAGCCTTAGATTTACGCTAATAGTGCCCGTTATGTTAAACAAACCGACCCCGGTTGGCTGCCGAACTACGTTACTAACACTGTACAGTAGCGGTCGACTACTGTGCAGATGAAGTTTCTTACTACACACGAGCCCCGGCAGGCTGTTCGTATGGGGAGACCTGTAGCCCCGGCTGGCTGATTAAGAGTAGTAAGTGAGATCTAACGGCGACTCGGGGGGGGGGGTAGTGGATTCCTCGCCCCCTACGCCAACGCGTCCCAAACGTCGAGTTGCGACTAGCGATGGGGGTGGAGTGTGTGACAGAAGTTTGCTGCAGACGGCGGTTGCAATGATATGGCCACGTCCAACGTATGAATGACTCGAACTGGGTGAAGAGGACAACCAACATTACTGCTGATGGCCGAAAGCCTCCAGGAAGGCCAAAAAATCATGGATGGACACGGTGAGTAGCGACTGCAAACATCTTAACACCGACCGAAGAAAAGCCACCGACCTCGCCGCATGGAGATCGATCATAAATGGGAACAAACGTCCAGCCCAGCATCGCCTGGAAAACGGACGATAACCGATGATGATGATGATTACTCGCCCGATCTTCTCAAGAATAGCACTACTTGGTCCGCCGACCCCGGCTGGCTGCCAGACTTCACAAGTATCACTACTAATTTATCGGAACCCACCTACACTCTCGCCCTGTTATTGCTCACTCGACACCGGGGCCGAAGTTTTTAGCGTATTACTAACTTAGATTAAGCTACTCTATCGCTCCTAGTAGTATTATCGCCACTATGATCTCTAAGTTTTTATTTAGGAAATATCATTATTAAATATATAGTTCTGATTAATTACTTATATGTGTAGCACGGATACATATTTACAGATTGTTGCAAAACCATAGAATATAAGTATAACTCATTTTCAGATCCAAACGCAGTTGCGTTACACTTCCTCGCATTCCTGGCATAGGTAAGTCAAAAGTCAAATCCAAAACACAAAGACCGTGTAAGCATTGATCTCCATGATCAAATATGCTATCCAATACCAACCAAAAATCGCCGGTACGTAAACAATATGCCTAGCTATTAGCTAGGTAACCTTCTGGATTAAAACGCAATAAAAGAAAACGTGTAGTAATCGACGCTGTAATTCAAACCATTTCCTCTTCGAGAACCGAACTAAACTATTTTAAAACTAAAACTATTAATACTAGACCCCTAACACTCCGGTGAGCCATCCGTGCCGGCATGAGATTTTTGTTATTTTGCTTCGTTTTGAGGAGGGTGGGTTTGGACTATACTTTTTATTATGGCGGGTATCGGATTATTAAATTGGGACGGGATTCGTCACTCGGAGATATGTGGTTCGTAGGCGTAGCCAGTAGTATGCAGGTGGGGATCATTAATTCTTCCTTGGCGCGCGTTATTAGGTCAGCGTATTATTATTTCCTATGGCGAGGCTGCGTGACTATTCCAGCTTCTCTATATATACTTGATTCCGATATGGAGTCAAACCAGCCGAAGTTAGAATGTTTATTCAAAGTTAGACTACAATTTGACAATACGGTTCGGTTCCACGTAACGCCACTACCTAAGCACCTTGTCTTATGACTTCCGAGTATTTGACCACCTCCGTATAGTTAATTTCATTACGCTAATGTTCGCACTCCAGGTGTTCTTGACACTCCGTGATTAAAGACTTGTTGCGCCTTGACAATGTTAGATTTTCGTGACTAAGCCTTGTACCAAGTACATTTTCTCAGACTCACATGTGAGCGCACTATTATTCTGAGTAAGTTATTCAATATTTACGATTAGGGTATGTATTAAGTAACCCTCTTGTGAGGTTTGTACGTGACCGCCGGACATTTCGATCCGCACGTTTATTTAAATACCTCAACTATTTGCCTTAGAATTACGCTAGTACTTCCCTATAAGTTCCTCTTTTCAGGTTGGCACGAGATCGCCGGACGGTTCCATCCGTACGTTTATCTGAGTACCTTAACCTCTGCCTTAGAATTACACTATTTAGTTTCCTTAGAGCTATTAGTGCAGGACGGTTCACTGATAGATCCTGAGTTAGATATCTATTACTTTCCCTTTTGGGTTGGTACGTAGCCGCCGGACGGTTCGATTCGTACGTTAATTAATTACCTTATCATTTTCCTTAGATTTACGCTAATTAGTTTTCTTATGTTAACGTTCCCGCTGCCGGACGGTTCAGCTAGGCGCGTGTTATTTCCAATACCGTTATGATTAGGTAACGTTCGTGCTCGCTCAGGTTTTATTTGGGAATAATAATAAGAATTAGGTAAATTACTAAACTGATAAATACCTAGCTGTGAAGTAGATTTACGCAACTTTAATTGTTTGTAACTTTCGCCAAAATGCCAAGGTCTTTCCAGTCTTTCCGCGACTCAACGTTAATTATGTTTGAATTTAGTGTCAAGGTATGTCCAGGCGTTTCACTATTCTGCTAGTTCCAGGCGCTTTCCCGATTACTCACTTGCAGCTTCGTAACGTCCATTAAATCAAAGACAAAACCAAGTCAAGCGTTAAACTCCGTAAACAAAATACGCATAATCGAGCATGTGATTCAAATATAGCCATAAGAAATTGCTAGGTAACCACTAGTAAATACATAACCAAGTTTAAAAAATTAATCGATGACTCAATGAGACCTCCGGATACTAAACTCGAAAGATCGCGATGTTACCAAAGCAAGTCGCATATAAAACTGAATTGAACGAGTTTCTGCTGTGTAAAGCAAGAAGCAGATAAATTGGTCACGTCACTCCGTGAAAGCAACATCCAAACTGAAAGAAAGACAAAAACCAGAGCTAATATTAGTTAGCTAATAAAATGGTTAGTGCTAATTTATGCAAATTAGCACTAATTGAAACAGAAAACAAGGAAACAGCAAACCCCGGACGTAGAAGGGAGGGAGGTGTACAATAGAGAATTTGATGACCAACGCGGGGATTTGGGGAATTGTTGGGTGTTTGGGAGAGGTTTAGACCCGGAAACACCCTGGTAGCCTTGTTAACCCCTAGAAACACTTTAGTTTATGTACAAATAAACAGTGTATTAACGTATTTACTAGCTATGTATTTATATTAACACTATATATAATATGTTTTATATATATGTTATACCTGTAAAACTGTATTATTCATTTTCTATCGTAACCGTTTCTCCGAAATTTAGTCCGTTTTGTCATTTTAAAATTTTTTTATTCCCTCTAAAAGTTCATTTATATTTCCTTTCCTCAAAATTCCCCATATCCCTTCAATTTCCCATAAATATATACTACCCCTTTCCACCTTCTATTCCCATTTACCTCCAAAATACCTCTCTCTTATCCTGAAAATATTTTTCTTTTCCCAATCTTTCCCGTAACCTATTCCTTCAAGTAACTATTCAAATACTTCTCAAGTTTTTGCTTTTATTTTTCTATTCTACCATTTTATTATAAACCATTTTTTAACATTTTACCATTCCCTTTTAATATTCTTTTTCCGATTTTTTCTAAAATCTCCTTTACTATACCCTTATCCATATCTCCTCAATATCCCTATTGCTGCTAATTCCTTTACCGTTTTTCATATTTTTCTAAATATTTTCTTTTTCCCTGTATTCCAACTCTTTTAATATATTCCTATCTTTCCTCCCTTCCAACATTCACTATTCTGTACTGCACTTCTTAATCTCGCCCTACGCAAATTCCATTCCATATTACTAAATTTGTAATTTTTCCTTTTGCTGAAAATATCTATCTCACAATCCCGCGCCTTCCCAAATACCATGTTCTCCTTCACCCATTCCTCTCAACATTTCCTTGAAACCCCTTTCCCGTCATATTCCTCCACATCCATTCCCATTTTTAATATCGTTAACAACTTTTCTTTTTAGTTAAATATAAAGTAATATACGTAATATACAAGTTGCAGAATATGCACTTACTTCCTAAGATAAATAGCTTTTAACGCTACTACAAATGTGCTCGTGCGTTGTACATTTTCGCCAATTTGAAGTTCAAATGGTTATTGTTGTGCAACAGTTCTGCTAAATGGGCATCAGTGCAAACGAGAAATGACATTGTTTCCGTTCTTTAGACTATTTAAGTACCAGGATCAGATTCCCGTGTGGAATTAGGGACGTAGGGATCCGGGTGAATCATTACCAGAGTAATGGTCCGCTTCTTCTTCGAATAGTAAGGTACAAACAAGTATACAACAAAGCTCAAATTCCGTACCTATTATGTTATTATTAAACTGTTAGACTACCACTGACTCTGATGGCTTATTGAATTTCGAGGGTAATAGTACCACTGACTCGTTTTAGTAAAATTGGAGGTATAAACCACAGCTGTTATCGACGATCACCGCAGTTTCGCACCTGTGGCATTGATCGAGTTTTAGTAGTGTGTAGGATTTATTCTACTTTTACGCTTACTAACGCCTGCCGGTACGTCCGGGAATCGAATTCTCAACCCGAACTTTATATAGGACCTATCCACGTCGGATTAAATTCTAGCATATCATAATGTTTGAGGTTGGAGACGCTACTTCAGCACACAAGCTACACGCCATTGGCAGACTCAAGCTCGATAACCTCCGATATGGTGGCCAGGACGAAGCCAGCATTGATTTGGTGATTGCGACTGCATTTGCTGGATTGGTACGCAAAGTAAACTTTATTGTCCGTCACCTGTATGGAATGTTATCAGCATGGAAATGTAAGCATCAGCAGCAGAAGTGGGAAAATCAACACCGTTAGCACAATTTGTGACTTTGCCTGACTGTGTCAAAAATATTGTAAAAAATAGATGTATACGACCAGCGATTATACGGCCGTTATTAGTGAAACAGGTGATGCTCCAGGTCCTGCCTCGGAAGGCATAAGTAACTGCTCAAAAGCATTGAACTATCAATTACTGATGTTGCTATTCGGCAAGAAGTTAAGTATAAAAATCAAGTGCAGTATATGTATACGCTTAAGTGGGATGCAGAACAGCGTGAGGAGGATGCGTTAACGCGTTAACAGGACTTTGTTGCGCGCGAAACGAACTACTTATGCGGTGTTTACATTATTAAGGACTCTCCATGTAAAATTTTTGTCCCCCAATAGTATAGACTATACCATCCAGTGGTATATAGTATGCGCCTATGCTTTGCAATAGAACAGATAGTGTATGCAACACCATCAAGTTAAATATAGTCTCTAAATCTGTCTATTGTTTTTTACCAATGGTGTCAAGGAGACCATGTCTAAACACATATAAGGTGTGTAAATAACAGCATGGTGTAGATGACACATATAGCGTTTTGAAAAGTTTTAGGGTGTAGTCTACACCACACCATTAGCAATACTACAGTACCTATGCCTACTATCTTAAAATACCATCCGAAACAAGAGAGGTGTCTAAAAGGCACCATATAATGAATGGCGGCAAAGACAGCCAGGGTGGACAAAACTTTCACATGGAGAGTCCTTTAAAACGTTAACGGTGCATTACGTCTAGCAGAACACCAAAGGTTGAAGCAGATCTGAGATTTAGTGCAGAATTTACCTCCCCAGCTCAAATGAAAGATTCCGTCTCTGAGTACGTAGACGCCACCTTGATGGGACCAGATGCGCAACCTGCATCAGTGTTTTGTTCAAGAACTGCCAGATTTGACGCATACTCGCCCAGTTTCCGTTACTAACGTTCTTCCACTTGTTACTGTTCAAGTAAACTTTGTTCCAAATATGGGCGTTATTAATACCGCCACGTTTACTGTGACCCAAGCTGTATCGCAAATAATTGTGCAAGCGCCTCCATTTAAAGATTTGGTAAATATCAAAAATCAATACTTACGATGGATCAATTTATTTTAATGCATATTTGCGCCACTTAGAAATAGAATTTGATTTAGGAAGTTTCGAAGATGACAAAGAAAAATTGAAAGTTTTGCGACGTAAACCTTTAGGGAAGTGGCGTGACGTTTTGTCGAATTACTGATGGTTATAGCGCTACTGCACCTAAAACCTATGACGAATTAGTGTCTCAGTTAAAACGCATTTCGCCGATAGCCAGGGATTCGTTGATGAAATGCAAAGTTTCCAGCAGCTTTTGCAATAGAGCTCGGTAGCGGATTTTGCACATGAACATTGTTTGCCAATGGCACAAACAATTTTTTTCCGTTGCAGCTGCATACAAAAAATGCGTATTATTTATTGCTTGACGCATTCCTTCGTGGCATAAAATTTAATTTGAGAGCGCGTTTGGTTCACAGTGATCAAAAGATATTTGATGAACTGAAGGAGCGTGCGGTTTGTACAAAACGTGCGTAAACCTTATTGACTGAGTCGGATATGTGTGCAGCGGCGTCTTTAATCTTTGGTATCCAATCCATCCGCCGACGGATGATCAAGAACTGAAATTGGTCGTTAGTGCGAACACAAGACGTAACACAAGGCCGAACGTAGTACGTCGACCGGCAATCGTCACTGAAAGTATCTGAAAGATCGAATTAAACATAATAATAATTTTTTTCACTACGACTGTAGAGCTGACGGTCAGAAACGTTTTAGTTGTCCTTAACGGCTATTTCGGGTTCTAAGCAGCTGGAGCCGTTAGGGAAAGTGTAATGCAAAATTGTAATCCAAAACATTGGAACACTAACGGGTCCGTATCCGCCAAACTGCTTTCTGTGCAATCGTCCTGGGCATTTTGCGCGGAATTGCCCCAAGCGTGCCGTGAATTTAGGAAAACAAATAAGTGTAGATAACTCGAATAAGGAACCATCGGAATCGAAACTTGCGGTACAGTCTGCTACCCTTGATTCTACAGTATTGTTTAGATCGTCGGATTTGTGAATTTATGTTCTGTATGTTGTAATTCTCTGCACAAAATACAGGTGATGATGGTGGTAGTAAAGATGGTCCAGCTGGGTCCGCACCACCAGCAGGAACAATTTTAAAACCAAAGTGACCCCTAGGCATATGGTGGTCCAAAAAGATCCATCTCCAAATTTTTCTGAAAATTTTCCAAAACTTTTGAAACGCGTGAACCTGGCGCCACCGTAGCAATACAATTCGGACTACGGCTCGAGACCAGGCGCTGATTCCCTAATTTTCTTTACTCAACCTGACAATGCTATTTTCGCTTACCCGAAAAGGGAGAATGGTGACCCGCGACCCTTTGCTTACAAACGCAATTCGTTCGGCCCCAAACGCTGTATTATTGCCGAACATTCAACTAAAATTATGAAATTTGAAAAACTCCACTTTCCGATAACTCAAAACTTGTTCCTACAGAAAAAGGAATCATTTTCGATAAAATTCGCAACCGTGATCAGCTCAGGGAAAAACTCTCTGAACACTTAACTTAGCTCAATAAAAACTTAAAAATTGGATCTATAACATCACATTGTTTTCTGGTAAATTTCATCTATGAATGCGGGGAATCAAAAAACCTTCGACCGGAATTTTCCTACCTAAGATTCGCACAGAAACTCCCGACCATACCTTCGGTAATTTTAGAATAACAATGGGTGTACCGGTTCTACAGTGAAAGTTTAGTGCCTTATGGCCGACGGAAGATTGACTCAAGGGAATACAACTATCTATATTCAGACTCAAAGATTTTATGGTAGGACACGTTGATATACCTATCTATCAGTGAATAACCGGTTTTGGACCAGAGCCGCAACCAATCTCATCGACGGATCGACGACTGGCCTTCGAAACTTATATATAGTAAAACAGATAAAGGTAGAGTGGTTTTAAAACGTAGGAAAAATTATTTTACACTAAGCTTAATGTATTACGATGACATTATTGCCATAATAGTATGTATTTGTAAACTTAACTTTGGGGAAATTAAACCCCTATTTCTGTACTAAAGCCCCAACCATACTTATGCGGGATTCGCGTTATAATGTCCCCACCACTTGGAACTTATGTACCCCACACAGTGGCAGGCACACCCTAGACTACAGGGTGTCTTAGACACCCCTGTGTTTTTGAATAAAATTTCAAATAAATTTCAAACAAAGCTAGCTAATAGTTTGGCTTATTTCAGAAGGTGTCAATGAACCGTCGTTGCTTTTTCGTCTTTCTGAGGGTTTCCGCCACCCCGTGGGGTCATTTTACATAGGGCCTGCAGGATACCGTAGAAACACCGCATTGGCAAGCACAAAACACCGAAATGCTACATTGCCAAAATGAGGTATCTAGGGGTGTGCCGGACATCCTCATTTTTTGTTATATGGTGTGGGTGTCACTGTCACCGTCTTTACAGTATAGACTACACTACAGGGGGACAAAAGTTCCGACTGTTGGGGACATTATAACGTGAATCCCGTATTACAGTGTCGATCCCAGCCTGCAGAACAAGCTGATCACTTTCACGAGGCTCTGGATGCCCACATGATTTCCTACTCCAAAATCCATAGGAGCGGAAGACTTCTATACGAAACAGAAATACTAGCTAAAATGCGTCGGACACGTTCAGTATCGTGACGCAGAACTCTGCGCTCCCGAATTCGAAGTGATTCGACTAATTTTAGTAACAATCGCAATCTCGAAATTTTCAGCTGTAGCGGTTTTATAGTTGCCCAATCGCAGGCGATTTTTCGTCGCCCTTATTTTTCAACTTTAACTCTGGTGACGAATCGAAAAAGTTCGTAAACTTGAAAATTTATCGGTTACCGTAAACCGGTGGCCATTTTAGGGAAAGTGAAAAACAAAGGGTGACATCTGCCGATTTCGATCGGGGGTTGATTTTTTCCAGAAATCATTTTTTGCTTCTAGAGCTTAAGTAGTCTGTTTACGTCTGGAAGCCAGACAATCTCCAAATCAGAATAAATTTAATCCTAAAGTTATTTTCAAGATTATTAAATTTATTAAAATGATAGTTTATATTTAAGCTAAATACCTAAATATATAGTTTTGCTATACCTACAGCCAAGGTTAACACCGACGTCCACTCGTATGCCGATTTGCTATACTTCCCACAGGTAAACGTGTAAGCATTGCACGTTTAACTGTCAGTCTGACAGTTTGTTTTTATTTTCGTCGCAAGTCTTCGCAAAGAAATGCCAACTTCCAGGCGTCCCCAGGGACGACATCGCCCAGGGTCTGGACCCGAGACGAAGGACGGGGAACCCACTCGAGAACCACCTGCGGGGAGGATACGCTCGTTCGGAACCGCCAGGACCATTGTCAGGCTCCGAACCTGTCACCCTGTGCCGCTACTGACCTATCAACCTGTATGTAAACTAAAATTTGTAAAACTTACGAACCTTAGTTAAAACTTGTTTTTGTTTGATATGTACACTCGTACATATAACATTTATATATATGTCTGATCTTCATGTGTATTTACATATATTAACTATAATTATTGTTATTAGTAAATCTTAATTATTAACAATAATTAGAAATAGAAGAGAAGGATGGTAAGAGAAAGAGAGGAAAGAAAAAACGGAAAAAGGGAAAAATAAGTGAACAGAGACCGGCAAAAGACCAAAAGGTCGCTGTAAGAGAAGTGCAACGAACAAAAGAAGAAAGAGAATGGACACAAGTCAACCACCAAAACGGTTGAATAGAGAGAGAAGAAAGAAAAATGGGGTACGGGAAGGGTCTGGATGCAAGGGATTCCCGATAGAATTTAGGCGGGCTGAGGATAAATTTGAACCCAGGAGGAAGAATGGGTTCGATCTGTACCAAACACAAGGGAGGTAGACGCAAATTAGGGACCTGACCCACTCGAGGTGTGCTATGAATTTTAGTGTAGGGAGCTGTACAGACTCTCCTGACCAGGGAATGATAGGATGGGGTTCGTTTAGCAATATAGCATGTATTGAAATTAAAATAATGGCTAGATAATCTATGGTATTTCTGAGAATGACCAAATGACAACTGCAGCCTAACTGAGCGTAAGTAACGGCTGTTTAAGCAACTGCTGGGGTCCAGATGAGTATAACACGACAACCCATAAACAAATTTCGCTATAACCAATTTCAATTTCGTGACCGGTGAGCAGATACGGCTCGTCAGAAGAGAAAAGTCTTCTGTTTTAAAGTATAGGTATGGACAAAAATTTGTTAACAAAACGTTTCAAGTGTTTTTGAAGATAAACGGAAGAACGCGATGAAACTTTTACGTTTTGTAGTTGGTGGAAATGGCTGGTGGCAACCAGAAACAAAATACTGATAGAAACGAATGTTTAGAATTATTTATCATACTCAATTCCTGAAGTTCACGTCATGAATCATTTTTATTTATCACCCCTATTTTGCACTTTTTGTAATTTGTTTATTTTCCTGGAAGCCTCTTTAAGTTTGGAACGGATCAGTGGATGACCAGTTTTAAATTCCGAATAAGTGGTATGATGTCTTAGCTGCATATACATCCCCAGTTATCAATCAGAGCCTGACCAACCCATCATTTCAGGCAAGCCTTCAAATTATTTTGCATTTCTCCAAGGACTTTGTTTCTTCCACTCAGGCCCACAATTTGTTCACCTACGTCATAATTTCCATCTATTCGAGAAACTGTAATTTTTAGGCAGTTTACATTATATTATAAAACGTCAAAACAAGAATTTTAAGCCGTTTCGACAGAAGTTGGGATCTCACAACTCGAAGCACTTTACCATATTTAACAATTATAATGAATAGTGAAAAATCACAAGCAAAGATTCATTTTTATGTTTTCAGGTTTTTAAAATATGTTTTATATAATTGGAACACTACTAGCTTAGAATCTTTTCGAACAATCTGAAAGTAAAAATAGAAAGTAAATTCCTACAAGTAAATTTTCGCTTTATGAAACCAAATTTAGAGCTGTGAGTTTTTTTTTTGAAAAAGCTAACAATATTATGTTTTGGGTTATGATGCGGTTTAGCATTTATATATTAAGTTAGCGACAAAACTTTAGTTAAAACATGGATCTCAGTGTGTAAATTGATTCGCTTTAATCAAATCAGTCGGCGGCTGTTCTAATTAAATTATATCTTATTAAGTTTAGTGTGTTGACATGGTATCCATCAGATTATCGTGACTGTGTAGTTTTTAGTTTTTCTTTTTTGAAATGCGACAACAGACTTATCTATTTTGATAGCATTATTACAACTTTCGAATCCTAGTTAGTTTTTTCTTGTGCTTCAAACATAACAAATGTGGAACATAGTCTCGAAAAGCGATAGTTTTTAATTTTAAAAATATCATGATACAAATTGATCACAAAGACCGCTTCAAAGTATATTATGTGTCTAGTGCATTAGAATGAATAGCGCAGCAGCTGTGCGCTCCCTGTCTTGTAATATTCGATATACAAGAATAATTGTCTCTTGCTGATGGGGACCGATGCTGTCTCTAGCTTTATATCGCAGGCACAGTCGACGGCGAGGCTGCGCGGGATGAACTATTACCGGCGGTAGTGCGTCCTAGTTACTTGGATCACATTTAGCTGCATATATAGCCATGTATAATTTAATGTATAATTGTTTACATCACATTCAACGCTGAATTATTTATTTGCCCGTCGAACTGATATGCAATTTAGGTAACATTAACGCGGATCAGCATGCATCATCAACAATTCAGGAGAAGTTCAGTTGATCGTTTAGGAGTTGGGTGATCATAATCGTCATTAGGGCAATATACACTATTCATCTACTATTGCCAGCAGCAACAACAACAGTAACGCGTCAGCGCGACAGATATCACCGACAATATTTGTATCTCATCGCCGCCACGTCTTGTTCGTATATAGTCGAAACTAAATATAAACCCTGCCGAGTAGAAACAATTCCGTTTCCATCTCATTGGTCAAACGCCAATATTCGTATTGACGTGAACGTTGGGATCATCATTGCAACAACCGGTCTATCGACAACACATCGGTATTACCGTGACAGCCTCACCGTTTTCAATTATACCGACCGTTCCAGTCTGTTCTCCAATCATCGGTGAGTGCAATCGATTTTGTTTATTTTCCCACACGGAAAAAGTGGCGCAACCAGCAAACGAACGTGTGCATCAGGCAATATGTCAAAGTCTGGAACAATTCGGCAAGCAATCGCACCCTTGCGGTGGCGTCTATTGGATCTAATTAACAATGCACAGAGACAATATTCAAATAACGTCGATGTGGGTTTAGCGGCATCGACGTATCAAACGTTCGTAGGTGACATTGATGAAATCGTAACAAAAATTAATAGTAGTATATCGTCCAGAGATCGTCTTGATGAACTATGGCAAACACTTATTCAGTCGCTGAAAGCTACCGAGCTGGACGCCGAGGAGGAGTTGTACGGCAAATGGGCACATGATGCCAACAACGGCCATTTAACACTAGTGGAACGTGCGAAAGAACTACTTTGTGTCCTCGCACGGCGCCGCAACGAAGCCGTGCGGCTAATTGACTGCGATCACCACACACCGGCAGTGTGCCCACAAACAGCTGACGTCGTGTTAAACCACATGTAAAACTACCGAAACTATCCTTACCAACGTTTAACGGAGATGTTTTGGATTGGAATAACTTTTGGGGAATTTTTAAGGCCAGCATTGACGACCACACTATATCGAAGACTGAAAAATTTACGTATTTACGAGGCCAACTGACCGGACCGGAACTGAAAGTGATCGATGGGATTTTAATAAATGACGGTAATTACGACGTGGCTCTTGCCATATTGAAAGATCGATTTCAAAAGTCGCCTTCGCAGCTAGTGAGCACTCTTTACAGCCAGTTAAAACGCCTATCGTCGGCCTCTTCATCTGCTACGTCGTTGTTGTCGACGCATGATTGCCTAGAAAAAATATTCCGGCAACTGGAAAATGTCGGCGAACAACTCGATGCAAACCGTTCCTTGACTCTCGATATTCTCAGCAAATATCCATCTTCTGTCGTGGAAGACTTGATGCTACACTACAAACTTGGTCCGAATTCAACGGTCAATGAAGCACGCGAAACCATAGGCAAGTATATCAAGCAGAAAAACAGTGTTGTGGGCATGCTTGATGATCTAGATCCGTTCGAAAGAGGGCCGTCGAAATCGAATCGTCAACGTCAAGAGCCAAATGTTGGGAAAACACATCGACCTGAAGAGGAAAGTAATAAAACACCCACAATAACGTCAGCGTTCACATCAATTTCGAATAAACGGGTCATCCAGTGGAAAAACCGATTCCACAGAACCCATGCTATTTTTGTGGCGAGCGCCATTTTAATGCAGAATGCCATGGCTATCCAACTGCAGAAGAAAGGGTTGAGCGACTGCAGGTCCTCAAACGGTGTACTTGATGCCTGCAAGCTAAACACGACGCATCCAGCTGCCAAAATATGATTCGATGCTTTGTGTGCAAGTCGTCTGGTCAGCATGCAACACCGTTTTGTCCCTCAGCGTCTAAGAATGGTTTGGGCAACAGGGAGGGTTTAAAGCGCAATCAACGTCGAAAAGCGAACAGGCGCTACTCAATTTTGGGGAACAAGCTGTGTTGATGACCGCATCCACTGCGGCAATTAACCCGGAGAATGAACGAGCGGTCAACGTGCGGTTAATATTCGACACTGGAAGTCACCGCAGCTATATCACGACATCTTGCGCGACTGCTCTTAAATTGTCCGTGCTGCAAAACGAGTCTCTACAGGTGTCAATGTCTGGTACGAAGCGCTCGCTATCGGTGGACTCGCAACAAGTGCGCTTCGCCATTCAGGAACGCGACGGGTCTACTCGGCTGATTAACGCGCACACCACTCCGCTCATCTCGCAGTGCTCAATAAAACCAAAACATTTGCCCAAAGATTTAGTAATGTTGAAGTCTATGTGTTTACCATTGGCGGACGGTGCGGCCGCTGTCACTGGGACAATAGACATCTTGATCGGAAGCGATTACTTTTGGGATTTCGTGACAGGCACGCGTATAACAACTCCATCCGGACTCTACCTGATACCGTTAATCATGGGGCTACTTGTTGCTGGTCGTTTCCAGGAGCATTTAATCAGTACAAAACCAGAGCTCCCCGTCTTGCTCTGCTTAACAGAAACATATACTCGATTGCATTGGGAGAATGGGTTGCTCGCGTCTTTTAGTGCAGCAGCGCCTGAATATCCGGACATAGACGAGTTTTGGATACTAGAACGTATTGGCATATCCGACAACCCCATCACCAAAGACGATGATCGCGCGTTGGCCCATTTCAATGACACGGTGCAATACGTTGACGGAAGATACCATGTACAGTGGCCAAAACGAGATATCTGCACTTCATTACCGCTCAACTTCGAACTGGCGTTCGGTCGTTTCACGTCGCTTGCTAGACGACTCCTCGCTTCGAAGACGGATATTTTGACAAAGTATCAACAGATAATTGATAGTCAGCTAGAAAAAGGAGTGATCGAACGCGTCCCAGCTGCGGAAATAGAATCGCGGTCAAATCCAAATCAAATTCGTTATTTGCCACATCATCCCGTCATAAAGCCGTTAAGTGAAACCACGAAGGTACGGATAGTGTACGACGCATCTTCGAAAGCGAAAAAGGATTATCCAAGTCTCAACGAATACCTGTACAGGGGTCCGGTTCTGTTGCCGGAATTGTGTTCAATGCTGATACGATTCAGAATGAGGGATATCGCGTTGGTGGCGGACGTGGAGAAAGCATTTCTCCAAATGGGTTTACAGCAACAGTATCGCGACGTGACGCGGTTTCTGTTTTTTGACGACGTGACTAAACCTATTTCGGAAACTAATGTCTCTCATTTTCGATTTTTCCGAGTAACGTTCGGCGTCATCAGCAGCCCATTTCTCCTCGGTGCGGTGATTCGGTACCACCTCAAGCAGATTGACAATTGGGTAGCTGACATCATTCGAGATAACACGTACGTAGATAATGTGATATGCAGCATTGACGGATCCGAGAATGCACGACAGTTTTATTTCGAGGCTAAGCGTATCTTCCAACGTGCTGGAATGAATCTTCATCAGTGGTGTTCAAGCTCTATCGACGTTATGCAAGAAATGGTGCCGCAAGATGTCGAGAAACTGTGCGATAACAAAGTGCTGGGCATGATCTGGAATAGGAACGACGATACTGTTCGGTTAAATGACAATGTTGGCGACCTCCACCTGTCAAAGTCGACCACGGAACGACAGATTATAAAGATTATAGCGTCGTTCTACGACCCGCTCGGTTTATTCCAACCGGTAACCCTTCGCGCAAAATTATTCTTACATTCGCTGTGGGAGAACCGAATGGGCTGGGACGACGACATCATCGATTCATTACGTACGCAGTGGTACAACATTCTGCAGGATATGCTGCCTGTTTTTCAACACCGGGTGCCGCGGCAGCCGATTCGTATCGGAAATAATGGGCGTGATACAGATATAGCTGTGTTTTGTGATGCCTCTAAGACGTCATATGCAGCGGTAGGGTACCTTCGTTGTCGACGAGGAGCTGGCGGATGGGATTCAACGGTAATAAACGCCAAGTCCCGATTATCACCGAAAATGAAAGGCGGTGAAAACGTTTCTATACCTCGACTCGAGTTACTTGGTGCCAGGATTGCAGCGCGGGTGGCGAGGTTTATAGCGCAAGCACTCATGCTCAACGAACGCACGAGAATATTTCTCTTTTGCGACTCAATGTGCGTGCTGCATTGGCTACAGACGTCGAAGCCGCTATCTATTTTTGTCGAGAATTGCGTTCGAGACATAAAGTCGTTGTCCAACGCAGAGTTTCGATTCGTCAGAACGCACGACAACCCAGCGGATGTGAGCACCAGAGGAAGGAGCGCGAACGAATTGTACAATTGCTATCTCTGATGGTATGGTCCCGAGTGGCTTCGACTGGATCAGACGTCATGGCCCAATGACTATAGTGAAGATTTCTCTCCAACACAAGCAATAGCTGAATATAAGTCAACTCCTAGCCGGTCGCATGTCTTAGCTGCGGCAGAAAACGACACTCCAACATGGCGGCCATTGGGGGTTGACCCAAAACGGTATTCGAATTTTCAGCGTCTGCTACGGATATCAGTCAGGTGCATCAGATTTATCAAACGAGTCGTTTGGAATCCGCTATCATTGGAGCTGAAAGAAAAGCTCCCCATATGGCTGCAGATTTTGGTCGAGAGTGTCGGTGATGGGGGGGTCGATTGTCCGGGACGAGCTCAGCGCTGCCAAACTTATGTGGATCCGTTATATCCAACGTTCATTCAAACTACAGTGATCCTACCGAAGCACTATCAGCCCAGAGAACACACTCATTGATAAAGCAGTTGGGATCGGATTTGATGACGCGGGTATCATGCGATGTTATGGGCGGTTCGAACACGCCGGTTTGAGTTGTGGAGCGATACAGCCGATGTTGCTATCCCGCAACGACCACGTGACGGAGCTGATCATTAAGGAAATACACGAGAGACAGTTTCATTCAGTGGAGACCAACACATTGAGCCAAATTCGCAGAGAGTACTGGTTCCCACATGGACGTCACGCTATCAGGAAGGTACTGTCTAGATGCGTCATTTGCCGAAAACACAAAGGTGCGCCATCTGCTCTTCCAAGAATGCCGTCGTGGCCCCAAGAACGGGTTGCTAAGGCCAGCCCCTTTCGTTTCACAGGATTGGACTATTTTGGGCCAGTGAATCTTAAGTTCGAAGGCACCGTCAAGAAGTCTTGGGTCTGTCTCTTAACGTGTTTGTAAGTGAGAGCAGTCCACCTTGAGTGGGTTCCTGATTGTTCCGCGGTCGAATTCGTACAATGTGTCACACGTTTCATTTCGCGTCGCGGTACGCCCGAAACCGTAATCTCCGACAACGCCCCACAATTCAGAGTGGCTCAAACGGCGCTTGATAAGATCTGGGCTAAGATCTATCGTGATGAATCGGTGCAGTCATTCTTCGCAACTAAGGGTATTGTTTGGAAGTGACTCGACGTTCTGTAAGTCACCTTTATAACATCGAAATTGAAGCCGCGCCACACGATAGCAGGAATGACACCGTTGACGGAAGCGGTGGGCCGACAACAAGTCATCCGAGCAGCTTTAATAACCCATCGGTAATAAAGAAACAGAACGACAGCCGGTTGGTCGATACCGAAAATCGAGTGGAACACTTGCGGACACTGAGAGCAGGCACATGGCGCAACATCGATAACATCTTAACAGTTGCTGCGTGTGTACTCGAATTCTAATAAAATTAACCGCCGAAATAATAGTAATATGTATATATATATATATATCTGGATATATATTATTAATCAATATTTATCAGCATTGCTTTTTAATTAATCCTTTGTAATGAATCCTAATGTTGTCAACCGCGATATCACCATACCTTATAACATTCGCAGATCGTCGGCCTGGGTGTGTCTTGTAATATTCGATATACAACAATAGTTGTCTCTTGCTGATGGGGACCGATGCTGTCTCTAGCTTTATATCGCAGGCACAGTCGACGGCGAGGCTGCGCGGGATGAACTATTACCGGCGGTAGTGCGTCCTAGTTACTTGGATCACATTTAGCTGCATATATAGCCATGTATAATTTAATGTATAATTGTTTACATCACATTCAACGCTGAATTATTTATTTGCCCGTCGAACTGATATGCAATTTAGGTAACATTAACGCGGATCAGCATGCATCATCAACAATTCAGGAGAAGTTCAGTTGATCGTTTAGGAGTTGGGTGATCATAATCGTCATTAGGGCAATATACACTATTCATGTACTATTGCCAGCAGCAACAACAACAGTAACGCGTCAGCGCGACAGATATCACCGACAATATTTGTATCTCATCGCCGCCACGTCTTGTTCGTATATAGTCGAAACTAAATATAAACCCTGCCGAGTAGAAACAATTCCGTTTCCATCTCATTGGTCAAACGCCAATATTCGTATTGACGTGAACGTTGGGATCGTCATTGCAACAACCGGTCTATCGACAACACATCGGTATTACCGTGACAGCCTCACCGTTTTCAATCATACCGACCGTTCCAGTCTGTTCTCCAATCATCGGTGAGTGTAATCGATTTTGTTTATTTTCCCACACTCCCCCTGTCGTTGCTGGAACAAATGAGTTTATTAAGCCGCTCTTTTCGTGGCTAAATCGCCTTACGAATTTGCCACATTTACTTTTCGGTGCCATGTTAACGATTATTACATTATTATAACACTACATTGATCATATCCTGCTGGTTGCGCCAATTTTTCTGTCGTGTAAAGTTGTAACAGAAAGTAAATGGTGCTGCTCACCAATTGTGAGTGGGTTAATGACATCTGAATGAAGTTAGATGACGGAAACGCAGTTAGGGACGGGGGTGATATGATAGTTTGTGAGGCAATACGACGAACGAGACTTATATGGAAAGACGTGGTGAACACTATTCGCTGAGCACCACTAATTGTTATATTGGTTCTTGATGATGAATGCAATGGTTATTGCTTTGATAACATTGATGCTTTAGTCGCTGATGTCATTACATTGCGATACTCGTTAGTTAAATATATATATTCATTGATGCGTAGTAGATAACAGCTAAATTTTGCATTATAAGATGTTTTGTATCCGAGTAGGCTCAAATAGCGAGGTAAGGTATACAAAAAAGGGACAAAGCAAGATGATGACAGGGATGATGCAGAGTGCACCACTGTTTCTCAAATAAGACGAGCAGCCAACGAAAGCCAACGACAGTTTGACAGTTTAACATATAAATACAATAATTAACGCAACATCTTTTACATCGTTCACGATTTTCGTGACACGCCCTCCGCCACTTTTCGAGCAAGGGACGTTAGACCACCCGCGCATTATCTCCAAGGTTTCCGTTGCTTTAAAGTGCGCCCATTACTTCTGAGTAGTGTATTGCGGAACAGATTAGAATGATTCCCATTTTCACCGTTGTAAGCAAGAGCTCAACGTGAAAACTATGCGCTCTTCTAGATGGAGCAGCCGGCAAGAATGAAAAGCGAGGTCGTTCATATTTGAAATATTAAATGGATATGTGGAAAAGTGAATGACGGGCGACCAATCGGTAAAATCTGTCACGTTGCGATTAATATTGTATAGCCACTCTGTAAAAAAACTGTAATCTGCTTTGAAACGAGGCTCGACAAACATAGATTTCCGGTAGAGAATCAAATTTCAGAACTGTTGGAGAGTGTTTACAACAATCCCAGCAACTGGAGTTATACTATATTTGTTGTTTCCCTAAAAATCATGTTGTTCCATCTTTACTTTTACAGTGAACAAATAATATTTAGCGGTGGATACAAGTCGAAAGCCAAACATAACCAACTGGCCTACTATTGAGCTGTTGATCGGACGTGAATAAAACGTGTGTTTCGGATTATGACCATTCTTAAACAAATAATATTTAGCGGTGGATACAAGTCGAAAGCCAAACATAACCAACTGGCCTACTATTGAGCTGTTGATCGGACGTGAATAAAACGTGTGTTTCGGATTATGACCATTCTTAAACAAATAATATTTAGCGGTGGATACAAGTCGAAAGCCAAACATAACCAACTGGCCTACTATTGAGCTGTTGATCGGACGTGAATAAAACGTGTGTTTCGGATTATGACCATTCTTGAACAAATAATATTTAGCGGTGGATACAAGTCGAAAGCCAAACATAACCAACTGGCCTACTATTGAGCTGTTGATCAGACGTGAATAAAACGTGTGTTTCGGATTATGACCATTCTTAAACAAATAATATTTAGCGGTGGATACAAGTCGAAAGCCAAACATAACCAACTGGCCTACTATTGAGCTGTTGATCAGACGTGAATAAAACGTGTGTTTCGGATTATGACCATTCTTAAACAAATAATATTTAGCGGTGGATACAAGTCGAAAGCCAAACATAACCAACTGGCCTACTATTGAGCTGTTGATCGGACGTGAATAAAACGTGTGTTTCGGATTATGACCATTCTTGAACAAATAATATTTAGCGGTGGATACCAAGATCCGAAATGTTCGGATAACTGTGTTTTGGGAATAGAGGTTGGCGTTTTCGTGATTTGTTATGGCAACAAATATATATATTCTAATTTTATATTTAGATCATCATACATCTTGCGCTTTTGAATATGCTCAGTTTTAACTGCACTTATAAAGCGCTGTTTACCTTAGTCTACACGACCAATTGAGAGATTGGCAGCTAGCAAACTGGTGAATACAGAGCTAATAATTTTCCCACAAGCCCGTTCTTATACCCTTAAGCGTCAAGAAAAGGCTACGACATCCTGCCTACCACCAACTGCTGATCCTTTTGTTACTATAGCGGTTCTTCTCTTCTGTTAGAAGAAGCATTACAGACAGGATTTTCTTTCGCACCTGAAATTTTTGTCGACAGATCTGAAAACGTACTAAAGGCAAAATATTCTATCTTATAGCAAAATTTGTAAACAATAACGACTTAAGATACTACCTTTAGCGCTAAAATGATGTAAAAATCTCGAATCAAGGTATTGTGACATAAATTGTCCTCTATAGTTTCTTGAATATTTGAGATACTGAACTCTTGCCGCAAGATGTAACTGCTGTGGCACACATATATTTGATTAAGTGGCACTGGATGCCGGAAATTTAGAGTTTTTTTTCGAACGGATATCATGAGTTTGAAGTAAAGTTCCACAACCGTACATAAAAATATCCGATCACACATTTCCCGTTGCTAAGCTGAATTAGCGACACACTGTTTGGTTTAGCCAGAAAGTAATTACAACCTTTAACTAATTGTTAAGCGTTTGTGAGCGTCTGATAGATTGTCATGTTTCTTGGTTAATGCACTAACGCAAAGTTCTATTACATAAACAGCTTTTGTGGCTCATACACCATTTAGCAAATGTTTATAATTATTTTAGTTTTTTAATTGCAATTTTCACATAAAATGGCGAAATCATTTATCTCTGCATTTCCAAGAGCAGCGATTAAAAAAGCATACCTTTAGGCCATAATCAAGGAGAATTTCGTTATTTTCGTTTATAACATTGTAGCCGAGAAAGTGACGTGAACATAATTTGATGTTTCAGGTAATCTAATATATGTATTGCACCCACAGGCATAATGCATATCATATACGCTCACAGGGATATTGGTAAGCCCCTCCCTTTGCAGGTCTTCCAACAGAGCTGTGCAACAGCCAGGCGGGCTATGGGCGCGACTTTTGAGAACACAGGTAGCAGATATCCGCGTATAGAGGGCACGGCAAAGGGTAGCGGATAGCCGTAACATTCACAGTCTTATAAAGCAGAAAGACTATTACCGTGGTAGGCGACGAATGTAGGCCAATTTCTTCGTTATGTAGCATCAGCGGCGTATGCCAGTGTCAAAGAATTATACTATCACGAAGATAAGTTCAAAAGAATAGATCAAAATCAACAAATGATGAAGTTCTAAAGCCTTCGATATAGGTCTGCAAATCGGAAGTTTCACGGGCCTGAAAATTCCTTTGAGTCCGCGTGTACTGCCCCAGTGTTGCTGGACAACCCTCCAGTTTTCGCGTGTACCCGCTGGGTCAAACAATTATGCACTTTCACACCTCTCCGCCTCAGCCATCCCTAGGAGGCCGACGGTCCACCCTAGGAACCTCGGACCTTGAGCATATATGGTGTATATTTATCCAATAACCATTTGGTAAATCAATAACAGGGCAAAGGTAATCAAAGTTATGTCAAAGTTGCGTAAGTTGTTACTCAAGCTTGCAGCTCTGCCAGTATTTGATAGGTATGGGCAACCTATACCGTTTGGGTATTTTCCTTTAGTACCCCAACCTATACCGTTTGGGTATTTTCCTTTAGTACCCCACAGGTCACATTTATCCAGTATAGAAATTACAGCGACATGTTTGGCATCATTCGACTCAGTTGGATAAGCTGGTTCAGAAAACGTCCATTTCGATATGACAAAAATTTATTTCGATTTTATGACATCCGAATGGTTACATTTATCCTAAACCTAAGTCGATACCATGTGAATTGATTACGCTGATTTTACGACTCTTGCATCTCAGCTCGAATTCACGTTATACACCATTCTAATCAGGTCGTTATCGTAGTTCGAATTGTATACAAAATTATATATTTATGTAGGAAAAATTTTGAGACCATTATTAACTAAAAATGAAAAAAATTGTCATAAACGTGGGAAAATTGACATTTTCTGAACACGGGTCATCGAGCTAAATCGACTGGAATCAGAATTATCGCAATACCTTCAAAATTGATCAAATTCGGCCTGGGGGAGTGGCTAAATAAAAAGACATTTACCGTTTATGCTGAATATATATACGATATTACCAAGAATTTCCGAAATCGATGAAATAGAGGGACACATAGACCAAAGCATTATTTTGAAGCAAACTTTTTGTATTATTTTGCTTTAGTCATTTATAGCTTTAGAATACTAGGTTTCATATTTAGCTCATAGTATCCACTGTGCACCTGTAGCTTTTGAGACATATTGTTGAGCTCATCCCGGTGTCAGATTCGGTTTTGAATTTTCCGGACCTGTATTATACTTAATGGTGTTTTTATTGTCATAAACAGCTCGATTGGAGTAAAGGTACAACTATGAATGATTGTACTGAGCCAACTTATTCTCTCTATCCGCTGCGATATATCTATGTGTTACTTATACTTTGCACTGGGTAACGAGTAATTAACAGTAACGCTAAACCAAACATTCCCACCCCAGCTAAGCATATAGCTATGTAGGTGTTAGAACGCGAAGCATAATACAATTCATGATTACACTGAACATGCCTAAACGTTTTACAATGAAATAGTATGTGAAAACAAACCAAATTGTTTCTTTTGTCAACAACTATGAAATACTTGAATAGGTATAAGCGGAGCTCTATGGTTGCCATGGATGCTACTTCTATTACTGGCTAAAGATCTCACTCGATCTAGGTTTGTTTGCCTTAGTTAAATGGTTTCGTTTAGTCTCTCTTTAGTTTTAAAAAGGACTGTTGCTTTTTTGAAAACAGTTGAAACAGTTTTAGGCCTACGTGGCTGCTAATTGCTTGTTTGTTTGCTATAATATTTTTGGTTTTGTTCAAGAAATGTTTTTGTATTATTATTCATAGATCAAATTTCCTAATTATAATGTGTTGAAATTGAGAAATATTAGCTTAGCGTCTTACATAACCACGTAAAGTAGTTAGTGCTTAAATATTAATACTATAGACACTGTCTGCATCGCAGCCTAGCCTCACGGTCTGATAATGCATCATTCACAGAGAAGTGCCTGTATAAAGTGACCACGGGTGGCTGTTGCAGTGACAATGTAATTACAATTGTAAGAACACACCATTGCCTTTATTACTACTGCGTGGTGATTTGAACACCGCAACATAGAAATATTGTCACTGCAGCGATCATGGCTGCACAACGGCAGACCCGAGCGGCGGCTATTTGCTATTCTAGCAACAATATTATCAATGGCGAACCAACAGTTTGTGGAGGGTGACGGTCCCCAATTAAACTATCTGCCCAAGTAACCTTGAAGACCGGTACGTTATAACATTAGAAAAAAGCACAGCTTAGAGCGGGGGTTCAGTGCCCCCGACCAAGGCTTAGGCTTAGTGTATGTCTCATATAAGGACCTTAGCTTAGGCTAAGACTAAGACTGAGGCTTTGTATATCGAGACGGTATGGCCTGGATTTTATTTTCGCCCCTCAGGGTAATTTGGACCTAAAATATATTGTGCTTTGAGCAGAATTTTTATAGCTAACAGAGTATCGCAAGTGCGTACAAAAGAGACAGGGCATAAAGAGGTCTCCGCACAATTTTTCACCAGTGCCTTTTTCTTCTGGTGTCCTCCCACTCACTTCTGTTTCAACACGTGACTTGCTGAAAGATGTCCGTATTAACATTCATGACCTTCCGAATATCCGAAGGGAGTTCTTTATGATTAGCATATAGGGCGAATCCTGTTTCAATCAGAATGTAAATGGGTAGATCCGAGCAGTAAAGCAGCAAGCTACCCAGATTTGTCGGGCCCACTCAAAACTATAGGGTATTGCGTAAAAATGGCGATGTTTGTTTTACGGCTGTCCGTACATTATTGCAAAATTTAATTGGACGAACTCCTAATGCCTCTTGGATCTTTTTGGTACCGAACACTCAGGCTTTTATTTATAGTTGTATAAATTTAATTTGACAATTATTGCAAACTGCTATTTTCATCATTAAGTTAAACATTTTAAATCCTCCGACCATCGATTTCTTACATGCTTTTTTGGTTTTCTTTTGTGGTCTTCGGCCATATATTTTGTGAGCTTAGCAATTTTTCTGCTTTGACGCCTAGCAATCCATGTGATTCAACGTATTATTTTGCAACTGACAGTCAATTGCTTGTTTTCTCGACGGCTCGTGTGTGTGTTTTTGTGGTCTGTCGGGTCTCATTTGGTATCCTTAATAATCTCATATAATTTGTATTATTGAGTTAGTTTGAGCACTACATCATTATAGACAGCGAGATTTTATAGACTTTTTCATTAGCAATTATAGTGTTACAAATCGCAATTGTATTGTTATGAAACGACCAAAATTGAGTTTTATATATGGCTTCGCATTATTCATTTGAGTATTTAGAGCAGAATAGCAAAATTTCATAGCGTGTTGTTGGGACTGAATCTCTTTCTTGAAATTTAGCTTATTTAAATATATTTTAGGCCTCTAGCAACACTGTGGAAGTGCAATAAACTAGCTGATTATAGTGTCTCCGGTAATGAAATTACATTATTTGCATAAAGATCACAAGCTCAAACTTTTCGTTCCAAAATTTGATCAAAAATTTAAGCTCGAACTTTGATTAAAATTGGGAATTGTTCAAACATTTTCCACAAGACATCAAACGTTCAAACACTCACACTGTGATTTAGCTCATTTTACGATTATAAATTCAACTCAAAATTTGATCAGATTTTGAGCTCAAATTTTGTAGCATGGCGATTTGACTCATTTTAAGATTATAAATTCAGCTCAAATTTTGATCAAAACTAGATCAAATTTTGAGCTCAAATTTTGAAACATGGCTATTTGGCTCATTTTGCAATTAGAAATTCAGCTCAAATTTTGATCAAAATTAAATCTAATTTTGAGCTCAAATTTTGGAGCATGGCGATTTGGCTAATTTTATGATTATAAATTCAACTCAAATTTTGATCAAAGTTAGATCAAATTTTGAGAAAATAATTGGAGCGTCTGAACACGCTTTCAATCAAACCAACTATTCCCCAGTAATAGAAGAAAACAGAAAAAAAACTATATCAAAATTTAATCAACAGCAGAACTAAGGGTTTTTCGCTGGCAGAACGGATGTTGTGTTGATAAATGTATATATTATCAGTTTCTATTTGAATAATACATGCTTTGTCTAATAACTTTGAACCAAATTGTGCAACTAATACAAAGCTATATTTGGTGGCAACGATGTACGGCGTTGGTCTAAAATACATTATTGTCCCTGTTATTTTCTCATAAAAGTGTGAATATGCCATTTATATTATTACTACAAATACGATGAATTAGACTGTCACCACATGGCCCAAATAATTTTGACTATGAAAACATTTAACCCATAAAAGTTAACAAGACCGAAGATGATAATGTTATACTCCGAAGTGATTTTGGCCTGGAAATAGTTATTGTATTGTTCAGTCTCTACTTGAAACGGAAAGAAATACAGGCAAATGTATATTCCGTAAGAGCCACGCTAAGACCGAATCCTAATATCAAAAAATTGAGGAACTTTTGCCAAATCCATTCTTAAATTATAAATGTTATTATAGAAATTCTGTTTTAGTATGCATACTGTATATCGCAAACAACATGATAATCTAAATCTATCTTACGTTAAAACTGGATTGAATCCTGTTTTTTACAAAGTTTCTGTGTTTTACAAAGTTTTACAAAGTGTGATAACTATTATTTGTGATAGTCGGTCGCTGATCGAATACATGGCTCATCATAGTTTTGTTGTCTACATAAACCTAAGGTAAACTCCCAACGGTAATTACGGACAGATATCATTTGGTGTAAAAACTTGTGAAATATTGGAATTTTTTTATGTCGGGAACAGTATCATAACTGTCGCGAAAAATATATACAAGCTTGTATCATTCTTCGTTGTGTCGACGTTGAATAAATCGTACATTCTATAAGGTCACGGTTACAGACGCTTTCATGCATTGAATCACATATTTGTAAACAGCGTACATTGCAACGCGGTGCACTAAAATAGAGTTCGTAAGCAATCATTTTTATTCGCCCGCTTTGCGATTCGTAAGAAACCGAGCAACAGCTCCTAAATATCGTAATGGCTAACATCCAAGGCTCGCACCCCAACGTTGCAATTTCATTCCGCCGCTGCGGCAAAAGTTTGTCAGTATTATACGAAATGCGCATCAATTCATGCGGGAAAGGGTTAAGGAACATCAGTTTCAAAATATGTTATTATATACATTTGGCGCAAATTAATGTAGAATTAATTAGAATATTGAATTCCGTGTGTGTATGTCCTGTCTACAGTTATTTCTAATCAACTTTAGGACGACGTATCTGCATCAGATGACTTCATATCAAAAGATACTCTGTCTTTAACGATATACTAGCCGTTTCCAATGGGGTCTCGCTTCTATGACAGTAAATGCTTAGATTATGTTGTAATAATGGGTTTTCACCTTACATGGTACCTGGAACATGGTACCCATACATATTTTTATAGTATATATTTTAAGTATTTTTATTCTCAACAAAACGCTAGGAATAAATCACTTTAAATTACATGACCTTATCCAAATTACAAAACATTGATTGCTTTCGAAGCCCAATTTATTGTTAATCATAAATTTATATTATTATTAGTTAAAGAAGTGATGAACAATGAAGAACCCTACAAAGAACCCATGTCAGATAAATTCAAACAAAAAATTGCTCGTAACATCGATTTCTTGCCTTATGCATTGCTGAGAAAAATTTTGATTGACATAATCTTGAAACCGTTCACACGCAGCTTTGAACTAGCGTATAATATATATTGTATTTTATACATCATATTTAATGTAGTGCTGAAAAAACTTTTGTCCCAGCTATGAATCGAACCTGAACAACTTGACTTGGATCGAGTTGAGCAATAAATTTGGAAGCTGTTGATCGTATAATTAAAGATTCCTGCAAAGCTTCACAACAATGATACACGTACACTACACACACGTCAGAGTTCAACACACTGCTTACAAGATGATACTAGGTATGAGTCAACACTTCTGGACATTTAAGTTTGAATCGAAGCTGAACCACATTTGGCTTTGATCGAGTTGAGCAATAAATTTCGAAGCTGTTGATCGTATATTTAAAAAAATTCTGGCAAAACCTCACAACAACGATGTACGTACAGTAGAGACACTCGCAGGAGCTAAGCAGCCTGGTTATACGATGCTTCTAGGCATGAGATAAATTGAATACTTCTGGACATTTAAAGTATAAGAAACTAAGCAAATACGAGATGTATTTTGTAAAATTGCAAAAAATGAATCTGTCTGTTTTGGGTTCATAGTGAAAAACAAATAATTTATGGAGTATACTTCCACGGAATATCTATGAATTTTTTGATATGGTTATTGTAATAATATGTGTAATTGGACAAATTCGTCATATTTTTGTTAGAAACGTATAGAGTAACATTTTGACGTAATAAATGTACGATTTAAAAGTGTAAGACAAAAAATCAGTAGTAGGCCTATATAAAACGCTATGAATTTGAAAATTATGTTTGAGTGTACATTTTAGATTTGTCACATAAATTCTGAATCTCACAAAAATTGGCGTTCATATTTTCTACTATCGTTTTAGCAGATTAGCAAGCAAAAGCATGGGCTCTGTGATGCATTAACGCAAGTCGCGTATAAGTAGATTTCCCCTATTTCTGCACGTTTGTCCGCGTTCAGCGAATAGAACGCGATCAGCAATTATGATCTAATTCGTAAAATACTATGATATGACAATAATATGTTGATGTATCGCATATAGTGACACTAAAGTAAAAGCGAAAATTACGATTTGTGCACAGTCGTCAGTATTCAGATCATGAACGAGCTTGACAAAAGAACAACCCAGATGTATGCGCCGTAAAGTGAACTTGCATATCAGGTGTTATTGTCTGAAAGCACTAATCGGTATCACTATATAGTCTTCTTTGCATTTTGTCGTGTAAAACGAACAGTGGAATTTGTTTTATTCGTTTACCAGGCGGCCATATTAGTATTGGATAGCTATTAAAACAGATTCTAAACCTTATTACAGTGATTTATATTCGTCAAAGGCATGCGATGATTTTATACCAGACGCTACAACTATTTTAAATGGCTTTGAATGTCATTAATATTGGTTCCCATTTTCTCTGTTTATCTCTTTCAATTTGCAAGGTGCTAGTCTACACTAATTGAAAATCAGTCAACAGATTTTACCATAAAGGCTGCTGACTGAAGCGATGTCAAATCAGTTTTGCTTTGAGGTTGATGGTTTGTGCCTGTATTAGGTCATTTTAGTGCAATCTTGTCGCAAAACTAGCAGTGAGATACCAATTCAGCAGCGTTTTAGCGGTCGGTAGTTACAGTTGTAATGGGTCATTTTAATTGAATTTTACGGTCTTAGCAGTAAAAAATTCCTGTGGAAGCCCAATTGACAGATATTGAGAAATCCAAGAAAAACAATGATATTAATTTTTGATAGTTTCTATCAAATATGATATTTTCTTTTGAAATTTCATATGTCCCTCAAATTTCAGATTATTTAATTGAAATGCTCCCAGACAATGGTAGCAACGATCCAGGATCAAAATTGTAAAAGTGTATCACCTTGCCTTATCTGACGTTATTGTTTTTCAGCTTATTTTAGTATTTTCCACTTCAAGAGGTGTTATCCGGGAGACTATTGATGGTATGTAGTTTTACAAAGTTTGTAAAAAATCCATTGCCGAAATTCAATTTCGGAAAAATGGATTTTGTCAATTTGATGCAAAATATATATAATGCTCATAAGGAGTAGGGTACTGTTAACAACCTTGAGGCGCCGAACTTCGACTCCCTTCGGCGCTAAACGTCGACCTCAAAGAAAGTGAGCCCTCCTGCCGACCGGCCGACCTCTGTCCCACTATCACCCCGAGTAACCGGCTTCCCCCAGCCGCCCCCCTCCACCGGACCTGAGACCGTAAGCATGTCTGATAGAATATGAATGTGTAATCTAAATTTCTCAGTACAGCTTACAGGCTGTATTCTTACTGCGATAAAGCGTAACTGCTGTGCGCAGGTGAAACAAAAATTGAAACTTCGTCACGTCTCAATTGAATTTAATTTTTATCCAACAAAACACAATTCTTATTTACATCATTTTTGGCTGACGTCAGTCTGTCAAAGAAGATGCAGGTTCTCGTTGGCAAGAAAACACTAATTAATTAGTTTTAGCCACACGGGAGATTGGTATTTGATGTCGTAATTATTTGTAGACCCATGGACCGTCACACGTATTTTCTTGCAGAAAATACCTAAACAGTCATCCAACAGTTATATGTGTTACATTATCGTGCCCGCTAAGACAAAACTCAGTAAACCAATATGTCATCCCATAATCATTTACACCATAAAAGCGAAAAATCGCATAGGGATTACTTGATTGCATCAAACATGCCCAGTAAATATATGGCATATACAATCAAACCTAAGTAAGTCTTAACAGCGCGTGCAAGTGCTACGAAGATGGGTGTGTGCTATAAAATTAGACTTCGTTTCGCTCAAAACCGGCGGAAATTCAAACAATTTCACTGCCAAATATTTTACAATAAACAGGAGTTGATCCTTTAGGCTTAGTCTAATGCTATCACTTATATCGCCTAATTTTAATTCAATGTATACAATTTGCGTTTAATTGTCAAGACATACGATGTTTGGCCCATGTCACATCTAGGGGCCGGACGTTATACCGTTAGAAAAAAAGGAAAGCTTAGAGCGGGGGGTTCGGGGGGCGGCAGCCCTCCGAAATAGGCTTAGGCTTAATACATGGCTCACATAAGGACACTAGCTTAGGCTAAGACTAAGGCTTAGGCATGGTATATCGAGAACGGCATAGCATGCATTTCAATACCATCCTTAAAGGTTACATTGGCGCGATGTTCGGTAGTTATCAGCATTTTTAAGGTCGATGGTATTAAATGTCCAGTATGTGATGTCCTGAATATGTGCCTTTGGATAAGTTTGTCACCATCAACTGAAGATTAATATTGTAGTTTAGCGTTTTACCGAAAGCTTTTCTAGCTCTTCTTATACGTTTGCAACTGGATGCTGCGCGGAGACCGTTGCATTAGTAATGTCATTTCACATGTACTGAAATATCTATTCATCTTAACTGAGCAACGATTTCCAGGTGACATTTGATAGCTGCAACATTATACTAAATTTCACAAAACAATCAACTTTTCCCTGGTAGAGAGATTGTTGCTATGGCATTTATTTTGCAAGCTTTCTATCTATAATGGTGTATATGCTATGAACGTTCGTTCCAAATTGTTCCAATCAATCCTAATTTATAAACAACAGTACCTCAGCCGGCAGGGTGTTGGTCCAAAACATACGGTTTTGGCACCACTATAGTTTTATGAAGGGTCTATATCATTACTACGGGCAATTTGGCTTACTGCCACGTACATTCGAGAAATTTTAACGCCTTATGTTTACCCTTTCTATGTTTGTTTGTTTATTCACCGAACATAGTTCAATCACAGTAATGGAAACAAGCAACAAAACAAGTGTACACAAATGTTGGCGGGGCTGGCAAGGGCCGATCATCCGGCCACCATACCCCGACCCTTTAAGTAAGGTCGAAAATTATGCTGAGCGATACGATTTTTGAAAATAGTTAGATTGGGTGAATTCACGATATGGTCAGACAATGCGTTCCAAATTTTCGGGCATCTGTTAATAAAAAATTTTTTCTACAGTTCAAGTTGGATCGATGCTGAAAAATTTACCAACTGTGACCACGAGTGGTACTATCTGCCAAGACGTTGAAAAAGTGCTGAGATGGAATTTCTGTTAAGTTATGTATAATTTTGTAGACATAGACCATATATATCACGAATGATATGTCTCTCTTCTAAACTTTGTAAGCTTAGCCTTTCCAAACGTTGAACGTAGGTTAGGTTACGCATTCCTGGAATTCGCTTAGTGAAACGTCGTTGTACATTTTCAATTATGTCGATATCTGAAAGTAGATATGGCGACCAGACTTCAGGTCTACTCTCAAGCAATGGACGTATATATGTCGTGAACAAACGGAGGAGAAATGATGGATTTATATTCTGAAAACAACGGAAAATTAAATTAAACGGTTTGTAAGCGGAAGCAGCAATGCTCACGCAGTGCGTATGGAATTTAAGTTCAGAATGAATCAAAATACCAATATCTTTGACCAAATTTTTTGAGTCCAATGGAACTCCGTTTATGCTGTAACCGAAATGAGGGTTATGACAACCCAAATGAATAACACAGCACCTTTGCTAGGTTATAGACTATAACGTTTTAACATTAACTTATTTTGGCCCGAAATAAGGGATTTCTTCAACCTTTGAAGTGCCGTTCTATGTCCGCATTTAATGCTAAAATTTTGGGAAATTCCAGCAATTGGTTCTCAAGTCATAGATGTTGCAGCAAACTTTGCGTTTAATACTGTATATTGCAACTAAGAAAAAGCATTGTAGGATACATTTATCCAGTAATAAATTGAAAATTAAATTTTTCTACATTTGTATTGTTTGGTAACTGTTATCTGCGATTAACTGCTTGTCGTCGATGGCCATTTTCAGGACAAACCTGCTATCATATAATGCCCACATTAGTATTTGTCATACAGCTCAAGAAAATCATAGTTTTAATGCTGAATTAATGTCTGCAAACACCTAGGGCAAACACCCAACATTAATTAATTTATTTAATATGTGCGCACCTTATTTACTAGCCAACTTGACACACGAGAACGACTGTATATCCACTCAGAAGTGCCTAAAAGGTGTATTGGAGGTACTTTCTCGCGGTATACAGCATAAACTCTACTGTTGGGCTTACTTTAGGTGATATCAAACATTAATTCAGTAACATATTGTCCTAACGTGTGTTGCACTTACACAATAGATGGGCGAGCTTCGAATTCACATGGGGGTAGCGGGTGCGCCGGAAAAAATGGGGAGGTCATCCCCAGTGAGGTTCAGTGTGCCGGCGAGGGGGGGGCGGAAGTCTCGTCATGAGGAATAAATTTTTTAAATTTTTTGAACTCAAAATTTCAAATTTTTTGGCACTTATTTTACCGGTTTTTTTCTTACTTTTTGCTAACTTTTTCCAATTTTTCTTAATATCGCTAATTTTTTGCTTAATTTTTTTATTTTTGCCAAAATTTTGCGCGCGTCCGGCACTAAAGGGGAGGCGATGCGGAGCAGCACGGGGGTCATGCTACCTCCAAGGGAGGGGGCATCTGCGAGACTCCCACGGGGCGGGGTCCGAGCCTCAGGGGTCCGTCCTACTTTATGAGCATGTATGAACTCGCAGATGGACATGATGCTACTTCTGTTTTATATTGTGCTAAAACGCACTGACTGACCCAGAAATGTTTTAGAACGAGACTGCTCGGATTTCGTCCCATCCTTTGTCAGCAAATATGCTAAATATTTTTAGGCTTTATTGTATTTTCGATGGTCCACATGACGGCGGCGGATGGCAGTGAACCCTGTCCCTGGGTGCCCATTTGGTTCTGGAAGTGGGAAAGGGTACGCTTGGCGTAGATATCACTGTTTATTATTATTATCTTATATACTACTTCGTGTACTAATTATTTATTGTTATCGAGTATTCGACCGTTCAACGATCAATGTGGCGGTACTACTACAACTCGCTCTATCCAAAGATAAATACTGTACGTAGACAGACAAGGTTGCAAGGTAGTTTATCTAGGTGTTAAGCTTAAAGTATCTTTGCTTTGATCGCAGTATATATATTTACGTAGCAAAACTTGCTTTAAGCACACAGAAACAAGCAAATAAATTTATTTAGTCGAAGTCGCTTTAGCTTTAATTAAATGTTCAAATTTAAACATCAAACACCTGCTTCAGTTACGTTGTGAGTGCTACAGTGTTTTTTGTTTTCCTGTGTGTGGATTCATGTTCAGTTCTGATTTCAATATAGGTAACATTTTTAAAATATTGATTGGATCAAGTAAAATAGTATGGATATATATATAAAATTCTTTTTGTTTGTTATAAATGTTAATATAGTTTGATTTTGTGTCTGTATCATAGTTGTGATCAAGATCTGTTGCAACCGGGTCTAACAAACAACCCGGTTTCGTTTTTAACACTTTAACTAAACTTACAACTCCCCAAAAGGATTTTAATAATTATGCATGCTATGCGGTTTTTGATATACTAAGCCTTATCCTCAGCCTATGGGTTCGTACCCAATTTATAAGACTTAAACTAAGCTTAAGCCTAAGTCTGGATGCTGCTACCCCTCCCAAATTTTTCTAAAGCACAACCACTGGCCCCTAAAGCTGACATTTGCCGGAATTTTAGTTTTATTAGCGGGAATATTTGAAGCTACGATTTTTGAAGCTATTGAAACAATTAGCTGGTAATGCGTCGATGTAATAGCACTGCAACCATTATATCAAAAGTTTAGGTTTAATAAATATTGAGAAACGCATAGCATGCATTTCATTTATATATACACCTCTCCAAATGTTAATACATTGGTCAAATCATCGATACTTTGTTAAATCTGAATTCTGAAATTATATGTATCATCTTTGCCGACTGAAAAAAAATTTATGAACCTGTAACAAACGGGTAGCGAAATTTTATATCGTTCGATTTAATCACGACGATCATAGTGAACTGCAAAACGGGTTCGATGGTATTGAAGACAATATATTTCAAGAACAAAACGAAAGCAGCGTTTTAAAACAACGATTCAATATGACTATTTTTCAAAACTGAGTGCTTTACAACCAAAATATCTTTACTATAAACATTTTGGATTAGTTAGGCAAGCAAGCCTGTGGGTAAGTTTTATTAAGCGGTCTGAATGCACTGGTTTATTGCAGAAGACGTAAAGTTAAAAGCATTTGCATTGCGTTAGGCTCCCGAATTTTGGACTATGCATACTGCACAGTGTTACCTGCACCTAAATCTATCGTGATAGCTATCAAATATCGCAAAATTTAGAATATAATTAAATATTTATTTAAATTATATTAAATTTAAATTATATTAAATTATATTATATTAAATATAATTAAATATGACTAACGCAAAAACATTTCTATGTCTGTTCTAGCTGTTATCATACAGACTAGCGAGAATTGCAATTTTGCGGAGTAGAAGGTAGGAGCTAAATTAATAACTGAAGGGAGAGCTGAAGTGCTTAGCACTAACCGTTAATGAATTTACTTTTATCCGCGCTCGTTCCCTATAAACTATTAAGCGTATACGCTCGTATAAACATAAGCACCGATCATTGTTACGGTATTGTTAGCATTTTGTATGTGAACGAATAATCTCTGTAAGGTTTACCAAACAGGCAAT